>OU427031.1:11855972-11892346 GCA_911387925.2 Bombus hypnorum
TTGCATAAATCGACGTAACTCGATAAAATACGTCGGGATTAAGCGTTTTTAACATTGGGAATTGCTTGCAAAAATTTTCGAACCGATGCGACCGGTCGTTGGAACTTGGAAAAATTCCGAGCCGGTACGTTGGGACTTAGAAGATTTCCGAGAGCGAAAAAGTTTTTTCGAGTTTACTCAGTTAAAAGCGTTACGAGGTACGATTTTTTTTACAGATATCGACGTAACTCGATAAACTACGTCGGGATTAATGGTTTTTTTTCCGTCTGAAAACATTTTTTACGAACGGACCTATGCGTCCGGTCGTACGAACTTTGAAAATATTCGGACCGAACGTGTTTTTTCGAGTTATCTTCGTTAAAAGTGTTACGAGGTACGAATATTTTTGCATAAATCGACGTAACTCGATAAAATACGTCGGGATTAATGGTTTTTTTTCCGTCTGAAAACATTTTTTACGAACGGACCTATGCGTCCGGTCGTTCGAACTTGGAAAATTTTCGGACCGAACGTGTTTTTTCCAGTTATCTTCGGTAAAAGTGTTACGAGGTACGAATATTTTTGCATAAATCGACGTAACTCGATAAAATACGTCGAGATTAAGCGTTTTTAACATTGGGAATTGCTTGCAAAAATTTTCGAACCGATGCGACCGGTCGTTGGAACTTGGAAAAATTCCGAGCCGGTACGTTGGGACTTAGAAGATTTCCGAGAGCGAAAAAGTTTTTTCGAGTTTACTCAGTTAAAAGCGTTACGAGGTACGAATATTTTTGCATAAATCGACGTAACTCGATAAAATACGTCGGGATTAATGGTCTTTTCCGTCTGAAAACATTTTTTACGATCGGACCTATGCGTCCGGTCGTTCGAACTTTGAAAATTTTCGGACCGAACGTGTTTTTTCGAGTTATCTTCGTTATAAGTGTTACGAGGTACGATTTTTTTTACAGAAGTCGACGTAACTCTATAAACTACGTCGGGATTAATGGTTTTTTTTTCCGTCTGAAAACATTTTTTCCGATCGGACCTATGCGTCCGGTCGTACGAACTTTGAAAATATTCGGACCGAACGTGTTTTTTCGAGTTATCTTCGTTAAAAGTGTTACGAGGTACGAATATTTTTGCATAAATCGACGTAACTCGATAAAATACGTCGGGATTAATGGTTTTTTTTCCGTCTGAAAACATTTTTTACGAACGGACCTATGCGTCCGGTCGTTCGAACTTGGAAAATTTTCGGACCGAACGTGTTTTTTCGAGTTATCTTCGTTAAAAGTGTTACGAGGTACGATTTTTTTACAGATATCGACGTAACTCGATAAACTACGTCGGGATTAATGGTCTTTTCCGTCTGAAAACATTTTTTACGATCGGACCTATGCGTCCGGTCGTTCGAACTTAGAAAATTTTCGGACCGAACGCGTTTTTTCGAGTCATCTTCGTTATAAGTGTTACGAGGTACGATTTTTTTTACAGAAATCGACGTAACTCTATAAACTACGTCGGAATTAATGGTTTTTTTTCCGTCTGAAAACATTTTTTACGTTCGGACCTATGCGTCCGGTCGTTCGAACTTTGAAAATATTCGGACCGAACGTGTTTTTTCGAGTTATCTTCGTTAAAAGTGTTACGAGGTACGAATATTTTTGCATAAATCGACGTAACTCGATAAAATACGTCGGGATTAATGGTTTTTTTTCCGTCTGAAAACATTTTTTACGAACGGACCTATGCGTCCGGTCGTTCGAACTTGGAATATTTTCGGACCGAACGTGTTTTTTCGAGTTATCTTCGGTAAAAGTGTTACGAGGTACGAATATTTTTGCATAAATCGACGTAACTCGATAAAATACGTCGAGATTAAGCGTTTTTAACATTGGGAATTGCTTGCAAAAATTTTCGAACCGATGCGACCGGTCGTTGGAACTTGGAAAAATTCCGAGCCGGTACGTTGGGACTTAGAAGATTTCCGAGAGCGAAAAAGTTTTTTCGAGTTTACTCAGTTAAAAGCGTTACGAGGTACGATTTTTTTTACAGATATCGACGTAACTCGATAAACTACGTCGGGATTAATGGTTTTTTTTCCGTCTGAAAACATTTTTTACGAACGGACCTATGCGTCCGGTCGTTCGAACTTAGAAAATTTTCGCACCGAACGTGTTTTTTCGAGTTATCTTCGTTAAAAGTGTTACGAGGTACGAATATTTTTGCATAAATCGACGTAACTCGATAAAATACGTCGGGATTAATGGTCTTTTCCGTCTGAAAACATTTTTTACGATCGGACCTATGCGTCCGGTCGTTCGAACTTTGAAAATTTTCGGACCGAACGTGTTTTTTCGAGTTATCTTCGTTATAAGTGTTACGAGGTACGATTTTTTTTACAGAAGTCGACGTAACTCTATAAACTACGTCGGGATTAATGGTTTTTTTTTCCGTCTGAAAACATTTTTTCCGATCGGACCTATGCGTCCGGTCGTTCGAACTTGGAATATTTTCGGACCGAACGTGTTTTTTCGAGTTATCTTCGGTAAAAGTGTTACGAGGTACGAATATTTTTGCATAAATCGACGTAACTCGATAAAATACGTCGAGATTAAGCGTTTTTAACATTGGGAATTGCTTGCAAAAATTTTCGAACCGATGCGACCGGTCGTTGGAACTTGGAAAAATTCCGAGCCGGTACGTTGGGACTTAGAAGATTTCCGAGAGCGAAAAAGTTTTTTCGAGTTTACTCAGTTAAAAGCGTTACGAGGTACGATTTTTTTTACAGATATCGACGTAACTCGATAAACTACGTCGGGATTAATGGTTTTTTTTCCGTCTGAAAACATTTTTTACGAACGGACCTATGCGTCCGGTCGTTCGAACTTAGAAAATTTTCGCACCGAACGTGTTTTTTCGAGTTATCTTCGTTAAAAGTGTTACGAGGTACGAATATTTTTGCATAAATCGACGTAACTCGATAAAATACGTCGGGATTAATGGTCTTTTCCGTCTGAAAACATTTTTTACGATCGGACCTATGCGTCCGGTCGTTCGAACTTTGAAAATTTTCGGACCGAACGTGTTTTTTCGAGTTATCTTCGTTATAAGTGTTACGAGGTACGATTTTTTTTACAGAAGTCGACGTAACTCTATAAACTACGTCGGGATTAATGGTTTTTTTTCCGTCTGAAAACATTTTTTCCGATCGGACCTATGCGTCCGGTCGTACGAACTTTGAAAATATTCGGACCGAACGTGTTTTTTCGAGTTATCTTCGTTAAAAGTGTTACGAGGTACGAATATTTTTGCATAAATCGACGTAACTCGATAAAATACGTCGGGATTAAGCGTTTTTAACATTGGGAATAGCTTGCAAAAATTTTCGAACCGATGCGACCGGTCGTTGGAACTTGGAAAAATTCCGAGCCGGTACGTTGGGACTTAGAAGATTTCCGAGAGCGAAAAAGGTTTTTCGAGTTTACTCCGTTAAAAGCGTTACGAGGTACGATTTTGTTTACAGATATCGACGTAACTCGATAAACTACGTCGGGATTAATGGTCTTTTCCGTCTGAAAACATTTTTTACGATCGGACCTATGCGTCCGGTCGTTCGAACTTAGAAAATTTTCGGACCGAACGCGTTTTTTCGAGTTATCTTCGTTAAAAGTGTTACGAGGTACGAATATTTTTGCATAAATCGACGTAACTCGATAAAATACGTCGGGATTAAGCGTTTTTAACATTGGAAATAGCTTGGAAAAATTTTCGAACCGATGCGACCGGTCGTTGGAACAGAAAAATTCCGAGCCGGTACGTTGGGACTTAGAAAATTTCCGAGAGCGAGAAAGTTTTTTCGAGTTTACTCCGTTAAAAGCGTTACGAGGTACGATTTTTTTTACAGAAATCGACGTAACTCGATAAACTACGTCGGGATTAATGGTTTTTTTCGTCTGAAAACATTTTTTTCGATCGGACCTGTGCGTCCGGTCGTTCGAACATGGAAAATTTTCGGACCGAACGTGTTTTTTCGAGTTATCTTCGGTAAAGGTGTTACGAGGTACGAATATTTTTGCATAAATCGACGTAACTCGATAAAATACGTCGAGATTAAGCGTTTTTAACATTGGCAATAGCTTGCAATCAGGCCGATCTGCGTAGTATTTGGCAGCGAATGAGGAGTATAACGCTCATGGAATTGACGAAATATCACCAATAGTAGTGTAGATACGTTCAATCAAGTATTGAATCCTGAGTATGCAGTACTACCAGAACATTGCCTTTGTCTTCGACACCAGTTGATATAATGTAAACAGGAGCAGATGCGCCGTATTTGACTGAAAATGCGGAGTATCACGCGCATCGATTTGTCGGAATATCGCCAATAGCAGTGTATATACGTTCAATGAAGTATTGAATCCAGTATATGCTGTACTGCAAAAGCACTGAATTTGTCCTGGTCCAAAGTTGACACAATGTAAACAGGAGCAGGTGCGCTGTTTGGCGGCAACTGTGAAGTATAACGCGCATAAATTTGTCGACATACCATGAATAGCAGCGGAGATACGTTTAAATATATACTTGAGCCTAATATGATAAACTGCAATTACAATGTATTTGACAGGACTCCGAGTTGACAATGCGCAAACCGGCTGATGTGCGTAGTATTTGGCAGTGAATGTGGAGTATAACGCGCATCGAATTGTCCGGATGTCACCAATAGCAGTGTATATACGTTCAATGAATTATTGAATTCCGAATATCCTGTACTGCAAAAACATTGCATTTGTCCTCGACCCGAGTTGAGAAAATGTAAACAAGAGTACGTGCGCTGTATTTGGCAGGGAATGTGGAGTATCACGCGCATCGGATTGGTGGGATATCACCAATAGCAGTGTATATACGTTCAATGAAGTATTGAATCCAGTATATGCTGTACTGCAAAAGCACTGCATTTGTCCTCGACCAAAGTTGGCACATTGTAAACAAGAGCAGGTCCGCTGTATTTGGCGGCAAATGAGGAGTATAACGCGCATAGATTTGTCGACATACCACGAATTGCAGCGGAGATACGTTTAATTGAATACATAAGCCTAAATATGCAAAACTACAATTACAATGAACTAGGCAGGGACCTGCGTTGACATAGCACAAAGTGGCTGATTTGCGCTCTATTTGGCAGCAACTGTGCGGTATACCGCACATCGAATTGACGAGATATCTCAAATAGCAGTGTAGATCCATTCAATGAAATGTAGCGGCACGCGAGCAGATCAATTCAAATCCTGTTGTTGTTTTGTTCGGAGTATCATGACCGTTAGGGCGTTGGTATGGTAAGGAGTTATGAGCTCCGAGCAAAACTATGCTGCCGCCACTCTCAACCGTCAAACGCAGTCGAATTCGCATTTGCCGACTGTCCCCCGACCAGTAGATATATACAAACCGTGTGCTGAGCGACAGAGTATAACGTTCGCTATCGAAGCCATCGCATGTTAAGGAGTTCCCGGAGATACGCATATTTATTACGGATTATTATACACGGAGACGAAACTATTGTGATTACACACCATAAGAGAATTTGAGCTAAACCGACTAAAAATCATTGTGGACCATTCTTTTACATTGGTGACACCCGACGTGATCAAGATGTCGAAATCCAACGCGACATTATTAGCCCCGCAAGGTATCCGCGTGCCTACGATGAAGCCGCAGAAAATAACCTTCTGGTTCTCACTTCTGGAGAGACAACTTGGAGCAGCAGGAATAGAGAACGATAATGATAAAGCCCTCATCCTGCTTGGGAACCTCGAAGCGGAATATCTAGAACGATTGGAGGACGTGGATTTGGATTCCGCGGTCGGCTGTCAGTATGACCGTCTGATAGAAGAACTGATTCGAAGTTTAGCCGAATCAGACAGCGAGAAGGTGAAACGGCTAGTCGAGAAAGAGGTGATGGGCGATCGTAAGCCATCACAATTTTACTACAACTTGAAGAGACTGGCCGGTCCCTTAGCGTCGGATCACTTCATTCTGAATCTCTGGAAGAACCGTCTTCCGGACCGCATTCGGCGAGTTTTGGCGGTCATCGACGATGTGCAACCTGACAGAATTATCCAGGCCGCGGATCGTGTAGAGGAGGCATGCTCTGGAGGTGAGCAAGGGGCGTTAACCGTCGCAGGAATAGGACGATGCCGCACCACAGTGCTGTAGAGAAATGCGCGAAGAGATGCGACAATTACACGAGAGAATCAACGCGCTGAGTATCAGCGTCCGCCGACACGCGCGTTCGCGTTCTCCCAAGAGACGTCGACGCCGTTCGAGTTCACGGAACGGCTTGTTTTATTATCACGATCTGTATCGAGAGTGGGCGCGAAAATGTAGATCTCCGTGTCGGTGGAAGTCGGAAAACGCGTCCAGCCGTCCGTGAACGCGGCGAACGACGACGGCTTGGTGACCCGCCGCATTTACATTCGTGACCAACGAACGAATGTCGTTTTTTTAATTGACACCGGTGCGGACGCGTGCGTATATCCGCGAAGTATGGTGCGAGGCCACGCGAGTAAGAGCGCGTACGAACTATTCGCGGCGAATGGAACTCGTATCGCGACGTACGGGACGATCACGCTGTCCCTCGAACTGAATTTACGTCGCGACTTTAAGTGGCGTTTTGTAATCGCTGACGTGAAAACGCCCATCATCGGCGTCGATTTCTTGAGCCACTACGGCTTACTCGTCGACCCGAAGAACAAGGGGCTCTTGGACAAGACAACCCAGCTGTCCACGAGGGGATTCGTAGCCAGCACCGATCAAGGATCCATTAGGACCATCGATGATAAATCGCCGTATCATCGATTGTTGGCCGAATTTCCGGAGCTAACACGACCACCCGTCTTCCGGCGATCTGCAGTGAAGCATGGAGTGCAGCACCACATCTGCACGACACCAGGAACCCCCGTCCACGCCAAACCACGTCGCCTGGCCCCCGATCGACTCAAGCAGGCCAAGGCGGAGTTCGAAATTATGATATACCAAGGCGTGATGCGTCCATCGCGAAGTCCGTGGGCATCACCCTTGCACATAGTACCGAAGAAGGACGGAGGCATACGACCGTGCGGCGACTACCGGACACTGAACGCCCGCACAATACCGGATAGGTACACACCGCCGCACATCGAAGACTTTGCGCAGAATCTATATGGTAAGCGTATCTTTTCTAAAATCGATCTCGTTCGCGCTTACCATCAAATTCCGATCGCGCCGGAGGACGTAGAAAAGACCGCGATAACGACACCCTTCGGTCTTTTCGAAGCGACTAATATGATGTTTGGGCTACGAAATGCCGCCCAAACGTGCCGAAGATTCGTGGACGAAATCACGAGAGGTCTCGATTTCGTCTACGCGTATATCGACGATTTCCTCATCGCGTCCGACACAGAGGAACAACACCGCGAGCACTTGCGGATTTTGTTCAAACGCCTCGACGAATACGGGGTCGTAATTAATCTCGCGAAATGCGAATTCGGCGCGCGCGAAATACAATTCCTCGGCTATACCGTTACCGCGGAGGGCATAAAACCCATGTCTGAACGCGTTGAAGCGATAACGAATGTACCGCGACCTTCAACAATCAAAGAACTGCGAAGATACCTCGGTATGATTAACTTTTATCGACGTTTCATACCGGGGGCCGCGAAAATTTTGCAACCACTCAACGAATTGTTAAAAGGCACTACGAAGTGCAACGCGACCGTTGAGTGGTCCGACGAATCCAAAACGAGCTTCCGCGAGTCGAAGCGCACCTTAGCTAACGCGACAATGTTAGCGCATCCGATTTCTGGCGCGCCCATTAGCCTCGCGGTCGATGCTTCCGAGTATGCGATAGGAGCGGTACTCCAACAACGCGTTAACGATAGATGGCAACCTCTGGGTTTTATGACGAAATCCTTATCCCTCGCGCAACGAAAATACAGCGCGTATGACCGCGAACTTTTCGCGATGTACACGGCGGTAAAGCGATTTAGACACGCCGTCGAAGGAAAAGATTTCGTGATCATCACGGATCATAAGCCCCTGATATATGCGTTTGAGCAGAATCCGGACAAGTGCTCTCCGAGACAGTTCCGACAATTAGATTTCGTGGGACAATTCACGACTGACATCCGACATATTAAGGGTATGGATAACACCGTGGCCGATACCCTATCTCGAATAGAGGCGATCGGGAAATCGGTCGGCCATCGAATGTTAGCAGCAGCGCAAGCGGAATATGCAGAGCTAAAACAAATTATTAAGTCAGGCTGTAGCGCGCTGATATTAAGAAAAATACGATTTCCCGATCAGGATGTCGGTATATTCTGTGACCTTTCGCTCGAAACCCCGCGACCATACGTACCGGAACCGTTGCGTCGCGCTGTTTTTCAATCGTTGCATGGTCTTTCCCATCCCGGAATACGTGCCACCCAGAAACTGGTGACAACACGTTTCGTCTGGCCGTCCATTAATAAAGATTGTCGAAATTGGACGCGACAGTGTATTCCGTGTCAGCGTTGTAAAGTCACCAGGCACGTATCCTCGAAAGTTGGAATTTTTAAAACAGTACCGGGCCGGTTTGAGCACATACACTTAGACATTATCGTCATGCCGTATTCGCAAGGGTATCGATATTGTCTAACGTGTATCGATCGTTTCACGCGTTGGCCCGAAGCTATTCCCATTGTTGACATGGAAGCGGCAACCGTCGCGTCGGCCCTCCTTAACACTTGGATAGCACGTTTTGGCGTACCTATGAGAATCACGACCGACCGAGGACGCCAATTTGAATCGCGGTTGTTCGAAGAATTGTGCCAGATGCTCGGCGCCAAACACTTACGCACGACCGCTTATCATCCCGCAGCTAACGGGATGGTAGAGCGGCTGCACAGGCAGTTAAAGGCGGCGATAAAATGTCACGGCACGAGCAACTGGGTTGAAATTTTACCTATTGTGTTGTTAGGCATCCGAACCGCGATAAAGGAGGATTTAAACGCAACGGCTGCCGAAATGATCTACGGCACCGACATACGATTGCCGGCGGAATTTTTCGGTGCAACCGAGCAGCGAGCCAACACGGAGTTTGCGAACCGGCTTAGAGATCAGATGGGAAAAGTCAGGCCGCATCCGGCTACGCGTCATGGCGAAGGAAAAAATTTTGTTTTTAAGAATTTGGAATCGTCGCCTTATGTTTTCTTGCGACATGGCGCCATAGCAGGCGCTTTACAGCCTCAGTACGACGGACCGTATAAAGTAGTTAGTAGGGATGACAAAAATTTTGTCATCAAGATAAACGATCGAGACGTAACGGTTTCCATAGATCGTTTAAACCCGGCTTACGTGGTTCCGGACGATTTAGAAGAAAAGACTGCCGAGCCTCGGGACATACTTATTCCGGTGAAGCATGCGAAAGCACACGACGAAAATAGCGTAAACAACGGCAGAGCAGAAGAAAATACTCGGGATAGGTATGTTACGAGGTACGGACGCAGAGTTCGCTTTCCTGACCGGTTCCAGGCAGGACTTGACTAGGCGCCTTAATATGTCGGATCGGCGTGACGAAAATAACGACGACAGGGAATTCTGGTAAATACTTCAAAATTTTAATGTAAACGCTATCACTGGAAGGTGGGTAATGTAGCGGCAAACGAGCAGACCAATTCAAATCCTGTTGTTGTTTTGTTCGGAGTATCATGACCGTTACGGCGTAGGTATGGTAAGGAGTCATGAGCTCCGAGCAAAACAATGCTGCCGCTACTCTCAACCGTCAAACGCAGTCGAATTCGAATTTGCCGACTGTCCCCCGACCAGTATATATACACAAACCGTGTGCTGAGCGAAAGAGTATAACGTTCGCTATCGAAGCCATCGCATTACGGAGTATTATATACAGTGACAAATTATTGTGATTACACACAATAAAGAATTTGAGCTAAACCGACTAAAATCATTGTGGACCATTCCTCTACAGAAGAATTGAATCCTGAATATGCAGTACTACAACAACATTGCATTTGTCCTCCATCCGAGCTGACATAATGTAAACAGGAGAAGGTGCGCTGTATTTAGCAGGAAACGTGGTGTACAACGCGCATGGAATTGTCGGTATATCACCAATAGCAGTGTATTTACGTTCAATGAAATAATGAATCCTGACTATGCTCTTCTGCAAAAACATTGCATTTGTCCTCGACCCGAGTTGACATAATGTAAACAGGAGCAGGTGCGCTGTATGCGGCAGGAAATGTGGAGTACAAGGCGCATGGAATTGACGAAATATCTCCGGTAGCAGTGTAGATACGTTCAATGAAGTATTGAATCCTGGATATGCTGTTCTGCAAAAACATTGCATTTGTCCTCGACCCGAGTTGACATAATGTAAACAGGAGCAGGTGCGCTGTATTTGGCGGCAAATGAGGAGTATAACGCGCATACATTTGTCGACATGCCACGAATGTCAGCGGAGATACGTTTAAATAAATACTTGAGCCTAATATGACAAACTGCAATTACAATGTATTTGAGATGACACAGAGTTACAATGCGCAAACCGGCTGATATGCGTAGTATTTGGCATCGAATGAGGAGTACAACGCGCATCGAATTGTCGTGATATCACCAATAGCAGTGTAGACACATTCAATGAAGAATTGAATCCTGAATATGCAGTACTACAACAACATTGCATTTGTCCTCGACCCGAGTTGACATAATGTAAACAGGAGCAGCTGCGCTGTATTTTTCACGAAATGTGGTGTATTATGCGCATCGAATTGTCGGGATATCACCATGGCAGTGTATATACGTTCAATGAAATATTGAATCCTGTATATGCTGTACTGCAACAACATTGCATTTGTCCTCGATCCGAGCTGACATACTGTAAACAGGAGAAGGTGCGCTGTATTTGGCAGGAAACGTGGTGTACAACGCGCATGGAATTGTCGGTATATCAACAACAGCAGTGTATTTACGTTGAATGAAATGTTGAATCCTGGATATGCTGTTCTGCAAAAACATTGCATTTGTCCTCGACCCGAGCTGACATAATGTAAACAGGAGAAGGTGCGCTGTATTAGGCAGGAAACGTGGCGTACAACGCGCATCGAATTGTTGGGATATCACCAATAGCAGTGTATATACGTTCAATGAAATATTGAATCCTGTATATGCTGTACTGCAACAACATTGCATTTGACCTCGAAAACAGTTGACACAATGTAAACAAGAGCTGGCCCGCTGTTTGGCGGCAGCTGTGGAGTATAACGCTCATGGAATTGACGAAATATCACCAATAGTAGTGTAGATATTTTCAATGAAGTATTGAATCCTGAGTATGCAGTACTACAAGAACATTGCATTTGTCTTCTACCGGAGTTGACATAATGTAAACAGGAGCAGGAGCGCTGTATTTGGTGGCAACTGTTGAGAATAACGCGCATCGAATTGTCGTGATATCACCAATAGCAATGTAGGTACATGCAATGAAGTATTGAATCCTGAGTATGCAGTACTACAAGAACATTGCATTTGCCTTCGACCCCAGTTGATATAATGTAAACAGGAGCAGATGCGCCGTATTTGGCAGGAAATGTGGAGTACCACGCGCATCGAATTGGTGGGATATCACCAATAGCAGTGTATATACGTTCAATGAAGTATTGAATCCAGTATATGCTGTACTGCAAAAGCACTGAATTTGTCCTGGTCCAAAGTTGACACAATGTAAACAGGAGCAGGTGCGCTGTTTGGCGGCAACTGTGAAGTATAACGCGCATAAATTTGTCGACATACCATGAATAGCAGCGGAGATAAGTATAAATATATACTTGAGCCTAATATGATAAACTGCAATTACAATGTATTTGACAGGACTCCGAGTTGACAATGCGCAAACCGGCTGATGTGCGTAGTATTCGGCAACGTATGAGGGGAATACCGCACGTCAAATTGTCGACTTACCTCCAATGGAAACGGAGATACCTTCAAATGAATTTTCAAGCCCGAATATGCAGTACTGCAATAACATTATGTTTGACCTCGACCCGAGTTGACATTATGTAAACAGGAGCAGGGCCGTTGTATTTGCCAGCAAATGTGGAATATAATGCGCATCGAATTATCGACATATCTGCAATGGAAGCGGAGGTGCGATCAATTGAATATTTGCGGCAGAATCTCGTAAACGTCAACTTCGCTGGCATTGACGGGGCACAGAGTTAAGTTTAGGAAAACCGGTTGAAGTGCGCTGTATTTGGCAGCAAATGTGGAGTAGAAAGCGCATTAAATTGACGACATATCTCCGATGGAATCGGAGATACTTTCAATTGAATATTGAAGCATGAATATGCAGTACTGCAACAACATTGGATTTGACCTCGACCGCAGTTTACATAATGTAAGCAGGAGCAGGTGCGCTGTATTTGGCAGGGAATGTGGAGCATAACGCGCACCGCATTGTCGAGATATCACCAATTCCAGTGTAGAATCGTTCAATGAAATAAGTCCAGCAGAATCTCCAATACGGCAATTAGGTTGGATTTGGCAGGACACAGAGTTGATCAGGACTACAGTTTATCGTAGTAGGCTCAAGTATTTATTTAAACGTATCTCCGGTGCTATTGGTGGTATGCCTACAATTCGATGCGCGTTATGCTCCACAGTTGCCGCCAACTACAGCGCACCTGCTCCTGTTTACATTATGTCAATTCGGGTCGAGGACAAATGCAATGTTGTTGCAGTACTGCATATCCAGGATTCAATACTTCATTGAACGTATCTACACTGCTATTGGTGAGATTCCGACAACTCGACGTGTGTTATACTCCACAGTTGCCGCCAAATACAGCACACCTGCTCCTGTTTACATTATGTCAACTCGGGTCGAAGACAAATGCAAAGTTCTTGTAGTACTGCATACTCAGGATTCAATACTTCATTGAACGTATCTACACTACTATTGGTGATATCCCGACAATTCGATGCGCGTTATGCTCCACAATTGCCGCCAAACAACGGACCTGCTCCTGTTCACATTATATCAACTGGGGTCGAAGACAAATGCAATGTTCTTGTAGTACTGCATACTCAGGATTCAATACTTCATTGAATGTATCTACACTGCTATTGGTGATATCAGGATAATTCGATGCGCGTGATACTCCACATTCCCTGCCAAATATAGCGCACGTGCTCTTGTTTACATTATGTCAACTCGGGTCGAGGACAAATGCAATCTTGTTGCAGTAGTGCATATCCAGGATTCAATACTTCATTGAACGTATCTACACTGCCACTGGAGATATTTCATCAATTCCACGGGCCTTGTACTCCACATTTCCTGCCGAATACAGCACACCTGCTCCTGTTTACATTATGTCAACTCGGGTCGAGGACGAATGTAATGATTTCGCAGAACAGCACATTCAGGAATCAATATTTCAGTGGACGGATCTACACTGCTATTGGTGATATCTCGTCAATTCGGTGCGCGTGATACTCCACATTTCCTGCCAAATACGGCGCACGTGCTCTTGTTTACATTATGTCAACTCGGGTCAAGGACAAATGCAATGTTTTTGCAGTACAGCACATTCAGTATTCAATATATCATTGAACGGATCTACACTGCTATTGGTGATATCTCTTCAATTCGATGCGCGTGATACTCCACATTCCCTGCCAAATACGGCGCACCTGCTCCTGTTAACATTATGTCAACTCGGGTCAAAGACAAATGCAATGTTCTTGTAGTACTGCATACTCAGGATTCAATATTTAATTGAACGGAACTACACTGCTATTGGTGATAGCTCTTCAATTCGATGCGCGAGATACTCCACATTCCCTGCCAAATACGGCGCACCTGCTCCTGTTGACATTATGTAAACTCGGGTCGAAGACAAATGCAATGTTCTTGTAGTACTGCATATCCAGGATTCAATACTCCATTGAACGTATCTACACTGCTATTGGTGTTATACCGACAATTCGATGCGCGTTATCCTCCACAGGTGCCGCCAATTACAGCGCACCTGCTCCTGTTTACATTATGTCAACTCTGGTCGAAGACAAATGCAATGTTCTTGTAGTACTGCATACTCAGGATTCAATACTTCATTGAACGCATCGACACAACTGTTGGTGATATTTCGTCAATTCCATGAGCGTTATACTCCACAGCTGCCGCAAAACATCGGACCAGCTCTTGTTTACATTGTTTCAACTGTGGTCGAGGTCAAATGCAAGGTTGTTGCAGTACAGCATATACAGGATTCAATATTTCATTGAACGAATATACACTGCTATTGGTGATATCCCGACAATTCTATGCGCGTTATACACCTCATTCGCTGCCAAATACTACGCACATCAACCGGTTTGCGCATTGTCAACTCTGTCTCATGTCAAGTACTTTGTAATTGCAGTTTATCGTAGTAGGCTCAAGTATTTATTTAAACGT
Organism: Bombus hypnorum; assembly: GCA_911387925.2. NCBI lineage: Eukaryota > Metazoa > Arthropoda > Insecta > Hymenoptera > Apidae > Bombus > Bombus hypnorum. The sequence goes on from OU427031.1 coordinate 11,870,449, forward strand.
ATCTCCGGTGCTATTGGTAGTATGCCTACAATTCGATGCGCGTTATACTCCATAGTTGCCGCCAAATACAGCGCACCTGCTCCTGTTTACATTATGTCAATTCGTGTCGAGGACAAATGCAATGTTGTTGCAGTACTGCATATCCAGGATTCAATACTTCATTGAACGTATCTACACTGCTATTGGTGATATCCCGACAATTCTATGCGCGTTATACACCTCATTCGCTGTCAAATACTACGCACATCAACCGGTTTGCGCATTGTCAACTCTGTCTCATGTCAAGTACTTTGTAATTGCAGTTTATCGTAGTAGGCTCAAGTATTTATTTAAACGTATCTCCGGTGCTATTGGTAGTATGCCTACAATTCGATGCGCGTGATACTCCACATTCCCTGCCAAATACAGCGCACGTGCTCTTGTTTACATTATGTCAACTCGGGTCGAGGACAAATGCAATGTTGTTGTAGTACTGCATATCCAGGATTCAATACTTCATTGAACGTATCTACACTGCCACTGGAGATATTTCATCAATTCCATGGGCCTTGTACTCCACATTTCCTGCCGAATACAGCACACCTGCTCCTGTTTACATTATGTCAACTCGGGTCGAGGACGAATGCAATGATTTCGCAGATCAGCACATTCAGGATTCAATACTTCATTGAAGGTAAATACACTGCTATTGGTGAAATCCCGACAAATCGATGCGCGTGATACTCCACATTTCCTGCCAAATACAGCGCACCATCTCCTGTTTACATTATGTCAACTCGATTCAAAGACAAATGCTATGTTTTTGGAATACAGCACATTCAGGATTCAATATTTCATTGAACGGATCAACTCTGCTATTGTGATATCTCGTAAATTCGATGCGCGGTATATCGCACACTTGCTGCCAAATACAGCGCAAATTAGCCACTGTGAGCTATTCCATCTCAGGTCCCTGCCTATCTCGTTGTAATTGTACTTTTGCATATTTAGGCTTAAGTATTCAATTAAACGTATCTCCGGTGCTATTGGAGGTATGCCTACAATTCGATGCGCGATATACTCCACAGCTGCAGCAAAACAGCGGACCCGCTCCTGTTTACATTATGTCAACTCGGGTCGGGGACTAATGGAATGTTGTTGCAGTACTGCATATTCAGGATTGCATAATTCAGTTAACGGATCCACACTGCTATTGGTGATATCTCGTCAATTCGATGCGCATTGTACTCCACATTTCCTGCCGAATACAGCGTACCTGCTCCTGTTTACATTATGTCAACACGGGTCGAGGACAAATGCAATGTTTTTGCAGTACAGCATATACAGGATTCAATATTTCATTGAACGTGTATACACTGCTATTCGTGATATCCCGACAATTCGAAGCGCGTTATACTCCTCATTTGCTGCCAAATACTACGCACATCAGAGAGTTTGCGCATTGTCAACTTTGTGTCCTGTCAAATACATTGTAATTGGGGTTTATCATATTAGGATCAAGTATTTATTTAAACCTATCTCCGCTGCTATTCGTGGTATGTCGACAAATCTATGCGCGTTATACTCCTCATTTGCCGCCAAATACAGCGTACCTGCTCCTGTTTACATTATGTCAACTCGGTTCAAGGACAAGTGCCATGTTGTTGCAGTACACCATATACAGCATTCAATACTTCATTGAACGTAAATACACTGCTATTGGTGATATCTCATCAATTCGATGAGCGGTATACCGCACACTTGCTGTCAAATAGAGCGCAAATCAGCCACTGTGCGCTATGTCTAGTCAGGACCCTGCCTAACTCATTGTAATTGTAGTTTTGCATATTCAGGCTTAAGTATTCAATTAAACGTATCTCCGGTGCTATTGGCGGTATGCCTACAATTCCATGCGCGTTATACTAGACAGTTGCCGCCAAATACAGCGCACCTGCTCCTGTTTACATTATGTCAACTCGGGTCGAGGACAAATGCAATGAAGGTGTAGTACAGCATATTCGGGAATCAATATTTCCTTGAACGTATATACACTGCTATTGGTGATATCCCGACAATTCGATGCGCGTTATACTCCTTATTCGCTGCCAAATACAGTGCACCTGCTCCTGTTTACATTATGTCAACTGAGGTCGAAGACAAATGCAATATTTCTGTAGTACTGCATATTCAAGGTTCAATACTTCATTAAACGTTTCCACAATGCTATTGGTGATATCTCGACAATTCGATGCGCGTGATACTCCTCATTCGCTGGCAAATACTACGCACATCAGCTGGTTTGCGCAATGTCGTGTCAACTCTGTGTCCTGTCAAATCCAGCGTTAATGCAACTAAGCGTATTCTGTCTTAAATATTCAATTGAACGTATCTCCGCTGCTATTCGAGGTATGTCAACAGTTCGAAGCGTTTTATGCTCCACATTTGCTGCCAAATACCGCGCACGTTGGCCTGTTTACGCTATATCTATTCTGGCCCCGTTCAAATCCTGTGTATATGCAGTTGTTCATATTTAGGCTGAAATATTCAATAATTCGCAATTAGAGGTACGTCGGCAATTCGAAGCGCATAATACTCTTCATGCTCTTGAACGCCTTCAACTATTTTGTCTGTCCGCTATTTGTACTTTCTAAATAGCCCATAGATACGTTAATAATTTGTTATAGGGGGCTCCAAGACAGATCAATTATTGCATTAAGGAAGTTGTTGTTCCATTTGGAGGAATGCGGTTGATCTATTTTCTATTGCTGAACTGTTTCTGCGACACACTCGTCAAGAAATGGCATGCATCTTTACAGTAACAGGTAACATGAATGTTCAAACTTTCTACTTTGCGCGTGTTTAGGACAGATGTCGCACTTTTAGTCGAAAGTGATTACACGCTGTGTCAGTGGAAGCTAAATCGATTAAATTGCCGCTCTTAACGTTCAAAATACAGAAAGGATTTGATAATATGGATAACGTGGCTAAAACATCTCAAGGCAAATTTTTTAATTGCTAATGAAAAGCTTCGTAATTCAAGCATATTTGTATATACCATTTACTCGTCTTCTCTTATTTCATGTTCGTGTTAATCTCAAGATATAGAATCAGTATAAAAGAAAGAGTAACACGTGTCTTGGAGCTGAGTGGAGTAAAGAAAGTTTAATCGATGCAGTGTGTCGAATAAAAGCTGAATGAAGCGGCAAACCTGAAGCGGTGCGATATTGGAATTCCAAAATTGGAATTCTAGGAAGGTGACATCGAACTAGCAATATTGCGAAAATTCGATTATAACCTGGGAGCAAGCAACCATAATCATTTTCTCTGTCTATGATTACATTATATCTGTTAATAATAACGTGTAACTTCTTGTTCATCTCTTTATCTCTTCAGGTCTCGTAGGGGAAGAATATGAAAGTCGTCTACGTGTTGTAGACTCATTCTTAAACTATAGTAACGTACCTATCTCCCGTTCTACGTTTACGTGTTTCACTGCTTCCCTGCGACAACTGTAGCTTAAGGCATAACAGGTTCTGGCATCCCTGTATCGTGCAAACAGCTGCATCATTGCAATGAAAGCGAGGCTATTTGAACGTTGCGGTGTAGACACTTTACACAGTATAAGTTTTCAACCAATGTAGTGGTAGTGCTCACCGCCGATTGAAATCGGCCACAGCCTATACGTAAATCGGGCATTGGATGCACCTGTTAGGTAATGTACAGACCAATTGTTCGGTAGAGATTCGGTTGTAGTTGCTGTATAGTACGTACGAATCAGCACTAGATTATTACAGCTCTTCATTTCCCTTCGGTCGCCTAGAATTATTCACTGCAATTACAATAAGTGTCAACAGTGACTTGGTTCTGCTACCTAGCACACTCGATTAGCATTATTTCAATTGTGATATATTGTTGTGAAATAATTCAACGCTTATCGATTTGTCTGATTAAAATCTGTTTCTGAGCGAAGGCAATGTGTACATGAAAGCATCGGACAGATACAGCAATGTCTTAGACACATTGAATTCAAGATTCCACTTAAACGCATTCTACCCGGACAGTACAAGCGCGAATGAGCACAAATACATGATATATATATATGTATGAAAATGCACACGCGATCGATTCTGACTGACCAGCACTCTCACCCGGAAGTGGAACACGCAGTCCACCGTGACGAGTAGCACATATATATACCTCTATTCTCAGTCAGGTCGTCAGTCGTGCTCGCGCAACAGTAGAAGCAACATGGAGTTTTTTAGAACTCTATTACGCGTCGTAGGTCTGTTCGTGCCAGCAAGGTAGATATCATTTCCGAACTACCACTGGAGATTTCGCACTTGATACTTCGAAAATTGGATCCCCCGACCCTGCAGAGCGCCGCGCTTGTCTCGCGTAAATGGTTGAACGTATGTAGATCGGACAAGTGTCTACGGCGGAGAGCAAGACGTCACATGCGACATACGAGAAAGCAAGTCAGGAAAGAGTTTCTCGGACCAGCAGCCACGAAAGTTGAAAACCAAGAATCAAGATGTAGAGTACGTGGTGGGAGGAACCTAAGACGCGAAGTAAGCTTATCCTCTGCTCGTACGGCGGTCGTCGTTGGAAGGTTACGTGGTCCTCCGAAAATTTCAGAGCGAAATCATCCCATCGATGTTGCATCACAAAAATGTATCAGATTCTAATTGATAGTATGTAACTTAATTTGACTGCTTGCATTTGCGAGAACATGACACGGTCTGGTTCGGTGAAAATGATTCAGAACTGTAGCGTAAATCTTGAAATAAAATGGTACCATTGAGACGGCAATTTGTTTCAGTCGCTGCAATATTCTGACGAAATAACGACAATGTAACCTATATTGACGCTGAGTCGTGCAATGCGTTACATCCCTTCCGTTAAAGTCTAATACTATCTGTATCGTAACAGGCCCAGTATTCAATATTAAATTCAACGTATCACCGCTGCTATTGGAGATTTGACGCTAACTAAAGGTGAGATGTACTCCTCATTTGCTGCCAGCTACAGCGCAAATCAGCCGATTCGCTCTATGTCAACTGTGGGCCCTGTCAAATCCAGCGCATGTGCGATTTTGCAGATTCTACATTAAATATTCAATTGTACGTATCTCCGTTCCCATTTGAGATATGTCGACAATACGATGCGCGTTATACTCCACATTTGCTGCCAACTACAGCGTGCATCAGCCGGTTTTTAATGTGGCAACCCTTGTCCCTTCCAAATTCTTTGTAACTGCACTTTATCATATTTAGGCTTCAGTAGAAATTCCAACGTAACTCCGGTGCTGTTGGTGGTATGTCAACAAATCGATGCGCGTTATACCGCACATTTGCTGCCATGTACAGTGTACATTAACCGGTTTCCGCTATGTCAACTCAGGTCCCTGCCTAACTTATTGTAATTATAGTTTTGCATATTTAGGCTTAAGTATGCAATTAAACGTATCTCCGGTGCTATTGGTGGTATGCCTACAATTCGATGCGCGTTATGCTCCACAGCTGCCGCCAAACAGCGCACCTGCACCGGTTTACATTATGTCAACTCGTTTCGAGGACAAATGCAATGTTGCTGCAGTACAGCATATTCAGAATTCAATATTTCATTGAACGTATATACACTGCTGCTGGAGATATTGCGTCAATTGCATGCGCCTTGTGCGCCACATTTCCTGCCGAATACAGCACACCTGCTCCTGTTTACATTATGTCAACTCGGATCGAGGACAAATGCAATGTTTTTGCAGTACAGCATATACAGGATCCAATATTTCATTGAACGTATATACACTGCCATGGTGATATCCCGACAATTCGATGCGCATGATACTCCACATTTCCTGCCAAATACTACGCTCCTGCTCCTGTTTACATTTTGTCAACCCGGGGTGGAGGACAAATGCAATGTTGCTGCAGTACAGCATATTCAGGATTCAATATTTCATTGAACGTATATACACTGCTATTCGTCATATCCCGACAATTCGAAGCGCGTTATACTCCTCATTTGCTGCCAAATACTACGCACATCAGAGAGTTTGCGCATTGTCAACTTTGTGTCCTGTCAAATACATTGTAATTGGGGTTTATCATATTAGGATCAAGTATTTATTTAAACCTATCTCCGCTGCTATTCGTGGTATGTCGACAATTCGATGCGCGTGATACTCCACATTCCCTGCCAAATACAGCGCACCTGCTCCTGTTTACATTATGTCAACTCGGGTCGAGGACAAATGCAATGTTTTTGCAGTGCAGCATATTCAGGATTCAATATTTCATTGAACGGATCTACACTGCTATTAGTGATATCTCGTCAATTCGATGCGCGAAATACCGCATACTTGCTGCCAAATAGAGCGCAAATCAGCCACTGTGCGCTATGGCAACTCAGGTCCCTGCCTAATTCAATGTAATTGTAGTTTTGCATATTTAGGCTTAAGTATTCAATTGAACGTATCTCCGGTGCTATTGGTGGTATGCCTACAATACGATGCGCGATATACTCCACAGTTGCCGCCAAACAGCGGACCTGCTCCTGTTTACATTATGTCAACTCGGGTCGAGGACTAATGCAATGTTGTTGCAGTACTGCATATTCAGGCTTCAATACTTCATTGAACGTATCTACACAACTGTTGGTGATATTTCATCAATTCCATGCGCGTCATACTCCACAGTGTCCGCCAAACAGCGGACTTGCTCATGTTTACATTGTGTCAACTCTGGTCGAGGACAAAAGCAATGTTGTTGCAGTACTGCATATTCAGGAATCAATACTTAATTGAACGTATCTACACTGCTACTGGAGATATTTCGTCAATTCGATGCGCGTTATACTCCTCATTGGCTGACAAATACTACGCACATCAGTCGGTTTGCGCATTGTCAACTCTGTGTCCTGTCAAATGCATTGTAGTTGCAGTTTATCATATTAGGCTCTAGTATTTATTTAAACGTATCTCCGCTGCTCGTCGTGGTATGTCGACAAATGTATGCGCGTTATATTCCACATTTGCCGCCAAATACAGCGCACCTGCTCCTGTTTACACTATGTCAACTCGGGTCGAGGACAAATGCAATGTTGTTGTAGTACTGCATATTCAGGATTCAATACTTCATTGAATGTATCTACACTGCTATTGGTGATATCACAACAATTCAATGCGCGTTATACTCCACATTTTCTGCCAAATACAGAGGACATGCTCCTGCTTGCATTATGACAACTCGTTTCGAGGTCAAATCCAATGTTATTGCAGTACTGCATATTCAGGATTCATTAATTCAATGAATGTATCTACGGTGCTATTGGTGGTATGCCTAAAATTCGATGCGCCTTGTACTCCACAGTTGCAGCCAAATACATCGCAACTGCACCTGTTTACATTATGTAAACTAGGGTCGAGGACAAATGCAATTTTGTTGTAGTACAGCATATTCAGGATTCAATATTTCATTGAACGTATATACACTGCTATTCATGATATGCCGACAATTCGAAGCGCGTTAAACTCCTCATTTGCTGCCAAATACTACGCACATCACATAGTTTGCGCATTGTCAACTCTGTGTCCTGTCAAATACATTGTAACTGTAGTTTATCATTATAGGATCAAGTATTTATTTAAAACTATCTCCGCTGCTATTCCTGGTATGTCGACAAATCTATGCGCGTTATACTCCTCATTCCCCTCCAAATACAGCGCACCTGCTCCTGTTTTCATTATGCCATCTCGAGTCGAGGGCAAATACAATGTTTTTGCAGTACAGCATATTCAGGATTCAGTATTTCATTGAACGGATCTACACTGCAATTGGTGATATCACGACAATTCGATGCGCGTGATACTCCACATTCCCTACCAAATACAGCGCACCTGCTCGTGTTTACATTATGCCATCTCGGGTCGAGGACAAATACAATGTTTTTGCAGTACAGCATATTCAGGATTCAGTATTTCATTGAACGGATCTACACTGCTATTGGTGATATCTCGTCAATTCGATGCGCGGAATACGGCACACTTGCTGCCAAATCGAGCGCAAGTCGGCCACTGTGCACTATGTCAACTCAGTTCGCTGCCTAATTCATTGTAATTGTAGTTTTGTATATTTAGGCTTATGTATTCAATTAAACATATCTCTGGTGCTATTGGTGGTATGCCTACAATTCGATGCGTGTTATGCTCCACAGTTGCCGCCAAATACAGCGCACCTTCTCCTGTTTACATTATGTCAACTTGGGACGAGGACAATTGCAATGTTCTTGTAGTACTGCATACTCAGGATTCAATACTTCATTGAATGTATGTACACTGCTATTGGCGATATCACGACAATTCGATGCGCGTTATACGCCTCATTCGCTGCGAAATACTACGCACATCAGCCGGTTTGCGCATTGTCAACTCTGTGTCATGTCAAATACATTGTAATTGCAGTTTATCGTATTAGTCTCAAGTATTTATTTAAACGTATCTCCGGTGCTATTGGTGGTATGCCTATAATTCGATGCGCGTTATACTCCACAGTTGCCTCCAAATACAGCGCACCTGCACCGGTTTACATTATGTCAACTCGTTTCGAGGACAAATGCAATGTTGCTGCAGTACAGCATATTCAGAATTCAATATTTCATTGAACGTATATACACTGCTGCTGGAGATATTGCGTCAATTGCATGCGCCTTGTGCGCCACATTTCCTGCCGAATACAGCACACCTGCTCCTGTTTACATTGTGTCAAATGTGGTCGAGGAGAATTGCATTGTATTTGCAGCACAGCATGTACTGCATTCAATACTTCATTGAACGTATATACACTGCTTTGCTGATATCCCTACAATTCGATGCGCGTTATACTCCGCAGTTGCCGCCAAATACAGCGCACCTGCTCCTGTTTACATTATGTCAACTCGGATCGAAGACAAATGCAAAGTTCTTGTAGTACTGCATACTCAGGATTCAATATTTCATTAAACGGATCTACACTGCTATTGGTGATATCTCGTCAATTAGATACGCGCTATACCGCACAGTTGCTGCCAAATAGAGCGCATATCAGCCACTTTGCGCTATGTCAACTCAGGTCCCAGCCTTATTCATTGTAATTGTAGTTTTGCATATTTAGTCTTATGTATTCAATTAAACGTATCTCCGGTGCTATTGGTGGTATGCCTACAATTCGATGCGCGTTATACTCCACAGTTGCTGCCAAATACAGCGGACCTGCTCCTGTTTACATTATGTCAACTCTGGTCGAGGACAAATGCAATGTCCTTGTAGTACTGCATACTCAGGATTCAATATTTCATTGAACGGAACTACACTGCTATTGGTGATATCCCGTCAATTCGATGCGCGCTATACCGCACAGTTGCTGCCAAATAGAGCGCATATCAGCCACTTTGCGCTATGTCAACTCAGGTCCCAGCCTTATTCATTGCAATTGTAGTTTTGCATATTTAGTCTTATGTATTCAATTAAACGTATCTCCGGTGCTATTGGTGGTATGCCTACAATTCGATGCGCGTTTACTCCACAGTTGCCGCCAATTACAGCGCACCTGCTCCTGTTTACATTATGTCAACTCGGGTCGAAGACAAATGCAATGTTCTTGTAGTACTGCATACTCAGGATTCAATACTTCATTGAACGTATCGACACTACTGTTGGTGCTATTTCGTCAATTCCATGAGCGTTATACGCCTCATTCGCTGCCAAATACTATGCACATCAGTCGGTTTGCGCATTGTCAACTCTGTGTCATGTCAAATACTTTGTAATTGCAGTTTATCGTATTAGGCTCAAGTATTTATTTAAACGTATCTCCGGTGCTATTGGTGGTATGCCTACAATTCGGTGCGCGTTATACACCGCAGTTGCCGCCAAATACAGCGCACCTGCTCCTGCTTACATTATGTCAACTCGGGTCGAAGACAAATGCAATGTTCTTGTAGTACTGCATATACAGGATTCAATACTTCATTGAACGTATCGACAATACTGTTGGTGATATTTCGTCAATTCCATGACCGTTTTACTCCACAGCTGCCGCCAAACAGCGGACCAGCTCTTGTTTACATTGTTTCAACTGTGGTCGAGGTCATATGCAAGGTTGTTGCAGTACAGCATATACAGGATTCAATATCTCATTGAACGTATATACACTGCTATTGGTGATATCCCGACAATTCGATGCGCGGTATACGCCTCATTTGCTGCCAAATACTACGCACAACAGCCGGTTTGCGCATTGTCAACTCTGTGTCATGTCAAATACTTTGTAATTGCAGTATATCGTATTAGGCTCAAGTATTTATTTAAACGTATCTCCGGTGCTATTGGTGGTATGCCTACAATTCGATGCGCGTTATACTCCACAGTTGCCGCCAAATACAGCGCACCTGCTCCTGTTTACATTATGTCAATTCCGGTCGAGGAGAATTGCATTGTATTGCAGTACAGCATATACTGGATTCAATACTTCATTAAACGTATATACACTGCTATTGCTGATATCCCTACAATTCGATGCGCGTTATACACCGCAGTTGCCGCCAAATACAGCGCACCTGCTCCTGTCTACATTATGTCAACTCGCGTCGAAGACAAATGCAAAGTTTTTGTAGTACTGCATACTCAGGATTCAATACTTCATTGAACGTATCTACACTACTATTGGTGATATCCCGACAATTCGATGCGCGTTATGCTCCACAATTGCCGCCAAACAGCGGACCTGCTCCTGTTCACATTATATCAACTGGGGTCGAAGACAAATGCAATGTTCTTGTAGTAATGCATACTGAGGATTCAATACTTCATTGAATGTATCTACACTGCTATTGGCGATATCAGGATAATTCGATGCGCGTTATACTCCACAATTGCCGCCAAATACAGCGCACCTGCTCCTGTTTACATTATGTCAACTCTGGACGAGGACAAACGCAAGGTTGTTGCAGTACTGCATATCCAGGATTCAGTACTTCATTGAACGGATCTACACTGCTATTGGTGATATCTCTTCAATTCGATGCGCGTGATACTCCACATTCCCTGCCTAATACGGCGCACCTGCTCCTGTTAACATTATATCAACTCGGGTCGAAGACAAATGCAATGTTCTTGTAGTACTGCATACTCAGGATTCAATATTTCATTGAACGGATCTACACTGCTATTGGTGATATCTCGTCAATTCGATACGCGTTATACCGCACAGTTGCTGCCAAATACAGCGCATATCAGCCACTTTGCGCTATGTCAACTCAGGTCCCAGCTTTATTCATTGTAATTGTAGTTTTGCATATTTAGTCTTATGTATTCAATTAAACGTATCTCCGGTGCTATTGGTGGTATGCCTACAACTCGATGCGCGTTATACTCCACAGTTGCCGCCAAATACAGCGCACCTGCTCCTGTTTACATTATGTCAACTCTGGTCGAGGACAAGCGCAATCTTGTTGCAGTACTGCATATCCAGGATTCAATACTTCATTGAACGTATCTACATTGCTATTGGTGATATACCGACAATTCGATGCGCGTTAAGCTCCACAATTGCCGCCAAACAGCGGACCTGCTCCTGTTCACATTATATCAACTGGGGTCGAAGACAAATGCAATGTTCTTGTAGTAATGCATACTCAGGATTCAATACTTCATCGAATGTATCTACACAGCTATTGGTGATATCAGGATAATTCAATGCGCGTGATACTCCACATTCCCTGCCAAATACAGCGCACGTGCTCTTGTTTACATTATGTCAACTCGGGTCGAGGACAAATGCAATGTTGTTGCAGTACTGCATATCCAGGATTCAATACTTCATTGAACGTATCTACACTGCCACTGGAGATATTTCATCAATTCCATGGGCCTTGTACTCCACATTTCCTTCCGAATACGGCACACCTGCTCCTGTTTACATTATGTCAACTCTGGTCGAGGACAAACGCAAGGTTGTTGCAGTACTGCATATCCAGGATTCAATACCACATTGAACGTATCTACACTACTATTGGTGATATCCCGACAATTCGATGCGCGTTATGCTCCACAACTGCCGCCAAACAGCGGACCTGCTCCTGTTCACATTATATCAACTGGGGTCGAAGACAAATGCAATGTTGTTGCAGTACTGCATATCCAGGATTCAATACTTCATTGAACGGATCTACACTGCTATTGGTGATATCTCTTCAATTCGTTGCGCGTGATACTCCACATTCCCTGCCTAATACGGCGCACCTGCTCCTGTTAACATTATGTCAACTCGGGTCGAAGACAAATGCAATGTTCTTGTAGTACTGCATACTCAGGATTCAATATTTCATTGAACGGATCTACACTGCTATTGGTGATATCTCGTCAATTCGATACGCGCTATACCGCACAGTTGCTGCCAAATAGAGCGCATATCAGCCACTTTGCGCTATGTCAACTCAGGCCCCAGCCTTATTCATTGTAATTGTAGTTTTGCACATTTAGTCTTATGTATTCAATTAAACGTATCTCCGGTGCTATTGGTAGTATGCCTACAACTCGATGCGCGTTATACTCCGCAGTTGCCGCCAAATACAGCGCACCTGCTACTGTTTACATTATGTCAACTCGGGTCGAAGACAAATGCAAAGTTTTTGTAGTACTGCATACTCAGGATTCAATACTTCATTGAACGTATCTACACTACTATTGGTGATATCCCGACAATTCGATGCGCGTTATGCTCCACAATTGCCGCCAAACAGCGGACCTGCTCCTGTTCACATTATATCAACTGGGGTCGAAGACAAATGCAATGTTCTTGTAGTAATGCATACTGAGGATTCAATACTTCATTGAATGTATCTACACTGCTATTGGCGATATCAGGATAATTCGATGCGCGTTATACTCCACAATTGCCGCCAAATACAGCGCACCTGCTCCTGTTTACATTATGTCAACTCTGGTCGAGAAAAACGCAAGGTTGTTGCAGTACTGCATATCCAGGATTCAGTACTTCATTGAACGGATCTACACTGCTATTGGTGATATCTCTTCAATTCGATGCGCGTGATACTCCACATTCCCTGCCTAATACGGCGCACCTGCTCCTGTTAACATTATGTCAACTTGGGTCGAAGACAAATGCAATGTTCTTGTAGTACTGCATACTCAGGATTCAATATTTCATTGAACGGATCTACACTGCTATTGGTGATATCTCGTCAATTCGATACGCGCTATACCGCACAGTTGCTGCCAAATAGAGCGCATATCAGCCACTTTGCGCTATGTCAACTCAGGTCCCAGCTTTATTCATTGTAATTGTAGTTTTGCATATTTAGTCTTATGTATTCAATTAAACGTATCTCCGGTGCTATTGGTGGTATGCCTACAACTCGATGCGCGTTATACTCCACAGTTGCCGCCAAATACAGCGCACCTGCTCCTGTTTACATTATGTCAACTCTGGTCGAGGACAAACGCAATCTTGTTGCAGTACTGCATATCCAGGATTCAATACTTCATTGAACGTATCTACATTGCCATTGGTGATATACCGACAATTCGATGCGCGTTATGCTCCACAATTGCCGCCAAACAGCGGACCTGTTCCTGTTCACATTATATCAACTGGGGTCGAAGACAAATGCAATGTTCTTGTAGTAATGCATACTCAGGATTCAATACTTCATCGAATGTATCTACACAGCTATTGGTGATATCAGGATAATTCAATGCGCGTGATACTCCACATTCCCTGCCAAATACAGCGCACGTGCTCTTGTTTACATTATGTCAACTCGGGTCGAGGACAAATGCAATGTTGTTGCAGTACTGCATATCCAGGATTCAATATTTCATTGAACGGATCTACACTGCTAATGGTGATATCTCGTCAATTCGAAACGCGCTATACCGCACAGTTGCTGCCAAATAGAGCGCATATCAGCCACTTTGCGCTATGTCAACTCAGGTCCCAGCCTTATTCATTGTAATTGTAGTTTTGCATATTTAGTCTTATGTACTCAATTAAACGTATCTCCGGTGCTATTGGTGGTATCCCGACAATTCGATGCGCGTTATACTCCACAGTTGCCGCCAAATACAGCGCACCTGCTCCTCTTTAAATTATGTCAACTGTTGTCGAGGACAAACGCAATGTTGTTGCAGTACTGCATATCCAGGATTCAATACTTCATTGAACGTATCTACATTGCTATTGGTGATATACCGACAATTCGTTGCGCGTTATGCTCCACAGTTGCCGCCAATTACAGCGCACCTGCTCCTGTTTACATTATGTCAACTCGGGTCGAAGACAAATGCAAAGCTCTTGTAGTACTGCATATTCAGGATTCAATACTTCATTGAACGTATCGACAATACTGTTGGTGATATTTCGTCAATTCCATGACCGTTATACTCCACATCTGCCGCCAAACAGCGGACCAGCTTTTGTTTACATTGTTTCAACTGTGATCGAGGTCAAATGCAAGGTTGTTGCAGTACAGCATATACAGGATTCAATGTTTCATTGAACGTATATACACTGCTATTGGTGATATCCCGACAATTCGATGCGCGTTATACGCCTCATTCGCTGCCAAATACTACTCACAACAGCCGGTTTGCGCATTGTCAACTCTGTGTCATGTCAAATACTTTGTAATTGCAGTTTATCATATTAGGCTCAAGTATTTATTTAAACGTATCTCCGGTGCTATTGGTGGTATGCTACAATTCGATGCGCGTTATACTCCACAGTTGCCGCCAAATACAGCGCACCTGCTCCTGTTTACATTATGTCAATTCCGGTCGAGGAGAATTGCATTGTATTGCAGTACAGCATATACTGGATTCAATACTTCATTAAACGTATATACACTGCTATTGCTGATATCCCTACAATTCGATGCGCGTTATACTCCGCAGTTGCCGCCAAATACAGCGCACCTGCTCCTGTTTACATTATGTCAACTCGGGTCGAAGACAAATGCAAAGTTTTTGTAGTACTGCATACTCAGGATTCAATACTTCATTGAACGTATCCACACTACTATTGGTGATATCCCGACAATTCGATGCGCGTTATGCTCCACAATTGCCGCCAAACAGCGGACCTGCTCCTGTTCACATTATATCAACTGGGGTCGAAGACAAATGCAATGTTCTTGTAGTACTGCGTACTCAGGATTCAATACTTCATTGAATGTATCTACACTGCTATTGGTGATATCAGGATAATTCGATGCGCGTGATACTCCACATTCCCTGCCAAATACAGCGCACGTGCTCTTGTTTACATTATGTCAACTCGGGTCGAGGACAAATGCAATGTTGTTGCAGTACTGCATATCCAGGATTCAATACTTCATTGAACGTATCTACACTGCCACTGGAGGTATTTCATCAATTCCATGGGCCTTGTACTCCACATTTCCTGCGGAATACGGCACACCTGCTCCTGTTTACATTATGTCAACTCGGGTCGAGGACAAAAGCAATGATTTTGCAGAACAGCACATTCAGGATTCAATATTTCAGTGAACGGATCTACACTGCTATTGGTGATATCTCTTCAATTCGATGCGCGCTATACCGCACAGTTGCTGCCAAATAGAGCGCATATCAGCCACTTTGCGCTATGTCAACTCAGGTCCCAGCCTTATTCATTGTAATTGTAATTTTGCATATTTAGTCTTATGTATTCAATTAAACGTATCTCCGGTGCTATTGGTGGTAAGCCTACAACTCGATGCGCGTTATACTCCACAGTTGCTGCCAAATACAGCGCACCTGCTCCTGTTTACATTATGTCAACTCTGGTCGAGGACAAACGCAATCTTGTTGCAGTACTGCATATCCAGGATTCAATACCACATTGAACGTATCTACACTACTATTGGTGATATCCCGACAATTCGATGCGCGTTATGCTCCACAACTGCCGCCAAACAGCGGACCTGCTCCTGTTCACATTATATCAACTGGGGTCGAAGACAAATGCAATGTTGTTGCAGTACTGCATATCCAGGATTCAATACTTCATTGAACGGATCTACACTGCTATTGGTGATATCTCTTCAATTCGTTGCGCGTGATACTCCACATTCCCTGCCTAATACGGCGCACCTGCTCCTGTTAACATTATGTCAACTCGGGTCGAAGACAAATGCAATGTTCTTGTAGTACTGCATACTCAGGATTCAATATTTCATTGAACGGATCTACACTGCTATTGGTGATATCTCGTCAATTCGATACGCGCTATACCGCACAGTTGCTGCCAAATAGAGCGCATATCAGCCACTTTGCGCTATGTCAACTCAGGCCCCAGCCTTATTCATTGTAATTGTAGTTTTGCACATTTAGTCTTATGTATTCAATTAAACGTATCTCCGGTGCTATTGGTAGTATGCCTACAACTCGATGCGCGTTATACTCCACAGTTGCTGCCAAATACAGCGCACCTGCTCCTGTTTACATTATGTCAACTCTGGTCGAGGACAAACGCAATCTTGTTGCAGTACTGCATATCCAGGATTCAATACTTCATTGAACGTATCTACATTGCTATTGGTGATATACCGACAATTCGATGCGCGTTATGCTCCACAGTTGCTGCCAAATACAGCGCACCTGCTCCTGTTTACATTATGTCAACTCTGGTCG
Source organism: Bombus hypnorum (assembly GCA_911387925.2). Lineage (NCBI taxonomy): Eukaryota > Metazoa > Arthropoda > Insecta > Hymenoptera > Apidae > Bombus > Bombus hypnorum. The sequence goes on from OU427031.1 coordinate 11,887,118, forward strand.
AGGACAAACGCAATCTTGTTGCAGTACTGCATATCCAGGATTCAATACTTCATTGAATGTATCTACACTGCTATTGGTGATATCAGGATAATTCAATGCGCGTGATACTCCACATTCCCTGCCAAATACAGCGCACGTGCTCTTGTTTACATTATGTCAACTCGGGTCGAGGACAAATGCAATGTTGTTGCAGTACTGCATATCCAGGATTCAATACTTCATTGAACGGATCTACACTGCTATTGGTGATATCTCTTCAATTCGATGCGCGTGATACTCCACATTCCCTGCCAAATACGGCGCACCTGCTCCTGTTAACATTATGTCAACTCGGGTCGAAGACAAATGCAATGTTCTTGTAGTACTGCATACTCAGGATTCAATATTTCATTGAACGGATCTACACTGCTAATGGTGATATCTCGTCAATTCGAAACGCGCTATACCGCACAGTTGCTGCCAAATAGAGCGCATATCAGCCACTTTGCGCTATGTCAACTCAGGTCCCAGCCTTATTCATTGTAATTGTACTTTTGCATATTTAGTCTTATGTATTCAATTAAACGTATCTCCGGTGCTATTGGTGGTATCCCGACAATTCGATGCGCGTTATACTCCACAGTTGCCGCCAAATACAGCGCACCTGCTCCTCTTTACATTATGTCAACTGTGGTCGAGGACAAACGCAATGTTGTTGCAGTACTGCATATCCAGGATTCAATACTTCATTGAACGTATCTACATTGCTATTGGTGATATACCGACAATTCGTTGCGCGTTATGCTCCACAGTTGCCGCCAATTACAGCGCACCTGCTCCTGTTTACATTATGTCAACTCGGGTCGAAGACAAATGCAAAGTTCTTGTAGTACTGCATATTCAGGATTCAATACTTCATTGAACGTATCGACAACACTGTTGGTGATATTTCGTCAATTCCATGACCGTTATACTCCACAGCTGCCGCCAAACAGCGGACCAGCTTTTGTTTACATTGTTTCAACTGTGATCGAGGTCAAATGCAAGGTTGTTGCAGTACAGCATATACAGGATTCAATGTTTCATTGAACGTATATACACTGCTATTGGTGATATCCCGACAATTCGATGCGCGGTATACGCCTCATTCGCTGCCAAATACTACGCACAACAGCCGGTTTGCGCTTTGTCAACTCTGTGTCATGTCAAATACTTTGTAATTGCAGTTTATCATATTAGGCTCAAGTATTTATTTAAACGTATCTCCGGTGCTATTGGTGGTATGCTACAATTCGCTGCGCGTTATACTCCACAGTTGCCGCCAAATACAGCGCACCTGCTCCTGTTTACATTATGTCAATTCCGGTCGAGGAGAATTGCATTTTATTGCAGTACAGCATATACTGGATTCAATACTTCATTAAACGTATATACACTGCTATTGCTGATATCCCTACAATTCGATGCACGTTATACTCCGCAGTTGCCGCCAAATACAGCGCACCTGCTACTGTTTACATTATGTCAACTCGGGTCGAAGACAAATGCAAAGTTTTTGTAGTACTGCATACTCAGGATTCAATACTTCATTGAACGTATCTACACTACTATTGGTGATATCCCGACAATTCGATGCGCGTTATGCTCCACAATTGCCGCCAAACAGCGGACCAGCTCCTGTTCACATTATATCAACTGGGGTCGAAGACAAATGCAATGTTCTTGTAGTAATGCATACTGAGGATTCAATACTTCATTGAATGTATCTACACTGCTATTGGTGATATCAGGATAATTCGATGCGCGTTATACTCCACAGTTGCCGCCAAATACAGCGCACCTGCTCCTGTTTACATTATGTCAACTCTGGTCGAGAAAAACGCAAGGTTGTTGCAGTACTGCATATCCAGGATTCAGTACTTCATTGAACGGATCTACACTGCTATTGGTGATATCTCTTCAATTCGATGCGCGTGATACTCCACATTCCCTGCCTAATACGGCGCACCTGCTCCTGTTAACATTATGTCAACTCGGGTCGAAGACAAATGCAATGTTCTTGTAGTACTGCATACTCAGGATTCAATATTTCATTGAACGGATCTACACTGCTATTGGTGATATCTCGTCAATTCGATACGCGCTATACCGCACAGTTGCTGCCAAATAGAGCGCATATCAGCCACTTTGCGCTATGTCAACTCAGGTCCCAGCTTTATTCATTGTAATTGTAGTTTTGCATATTTAGTCTTATGTATTCAATTAAACGTATCTCCGGTGCTATTGGTGGTATGCCTACAACTCGATGCGCGTTATACTCCACAGTTGCCGCCAAATACAGCGCACCTGCTCCTGTTTACATTATGTCAACTCTGGTCGAGGACAAACGCAATCTTGTTGCAGTACTGCATATCCAGGATTCAATACTTCATTGAACGTATCTACATTGCTATTGGTGATATACCGACAATTCGATGCGCGTTATGCTCCACAATTGCCGCCAAACAGCGGACCTGCTCCTGTTCACATTATATCAACTGGGGTCGAAGACAAATGCAATGTTCTTGTAGTAATGCATACTCAGGATTCAATACTTCATCGAATGTATCTACACAGCTATTGGTGATATCAGGATAATTCAATGCGCGTGATACTCCACATTCCCTGCCAAATACAGCGCACGTGCTCTTGTTTACATTATGTCAACTCGGGTCGAGGACAAATGCAATGTTGTTGCAGTACTGCATATCCAGGATTCAATACTTCATTGAACGTATCTACACTGCCACTGGAGATATTTCATCAATTTCATGGGCCTTGTACTCCACATTTCCTGCCGAATACGGCACACCTGCTCCTGTTTACATTATGTCAACTCGGGTCGAAGACAAATGCAATGTTCTTGTAGTACTGCATACTCAGGATTCAATATTTCATTGAACGGATCTACACTGCTATTGGTGATATCTCGTCAATTCGATACGCGCTATACCGCACAGTTGCTGCCAAATAGAGCGCATATCAGCCACTTTGCGCTATGTCAACTCAGGTCCCAGCCTTATTCATTGTAATTGTAGTTTTGCACATTTAGTCTTATGTATTCAATTAAACGTATCTCCGGTGCTATTGGTAGTATGCCTACAACTCGATGCGCGTTATACTCCACAGTTGCTGCCAAATACAGCGCACCTGCTCCTGTTTACATTATGTCAACTCTGGTCGAGGATAAACGCAATCTTGTTGCAGTACTGCATATCCAGGATTCAATACTTCATTGAACGTATCTACATTGCTATTGGTGATATACCGACAATTCGATGCGCGTTATGCTCCACAGTTGCTGCCAAATACAGCGCACCTGCTCCTGTTTACATTATGTCAACTCTGGTCGAGGACAAACGCAATCTTCTTGCAGTACTGCATATCCAGGATTCAATACTTCATTGAATGTATCTACACTGCTATTGGTGATATCAGGATAATTCAATGCGCGTGATACTCCACATTCCCTGCCAAATACAGCGCACGTGCTCTTGTTTACATTATGTCAACTCGGGTCGAGGACAAATGCAATGTTGTTGCAGTACTGCATATCCAGGATTCAATATTTCATTGAACGGATCTACACTGCTAATGGTGATATCTCGTCAATTCGAAACGCGCTATACCGCACAGTTGCTGCCAAATAGAGCGCATATCAGCCACTTTGCGCTATGTCAACTCAGGTCCCAGCCTTATTCATTGTAATTGTAGTTTTGCATATTTAGTCTTATGTATTCAATTAAACGTATCTCCGGTGCTATTGGTGGTATCCCGACAATTCGATGCGCGTTATACTCCACAGTTGCCGCCAAATACAGCGCACCTGCTCCTCTTTAAATTATGTCAACTGTTGTCGAGGACAAACGCAATGTTGTTGCAGTACTGCATATCCAGGATTCAATACTTCATTGAACGTATCTACATTGCTATTGGTGATATACCGACAATTCGTTGCGCGTTATGCTCCACAGTTGCCGCCAATTACAGCGCACCTGCTCCTGTTTACATTATGTCAACTCGGGTCGAAGACAAATGCAAAGTTCTTGTAGTACTGCATATTCAGGATTCAATACTTCATTGAACGTATCGACAATACTGTTGGTGATATTTCGTCAATTCCATGACCGTTATACTCCACAGCTGCCGCCAAACAGCGGACCAGCTTTTGTTTACATTGTTTCAACTGTGATCGAGGTCAAATGCAAGGTTGTTGCAGTACAGCATATACAGGATTCAATGTTTCATTGAACGTATATACACTGCTATTGGTGATATCCCGACAATTCGATGCGCGGTATACGCCTCATTCGCTGCCAAATACTACTCACAACAGCCGGTTTGCGCATTGTCAACTCTGTGTCATGTCAAATACTTTGTAATTGCAGTTTATCATATTAGGCTCAAGTATTTATTTAAACGTATCTCCGGTGCTATTGGTGGTATGCTACAATTCGATGCGCGTTATACTCCACAGTTGCCGCCAAATACAGCGCACCTGCTCCTGTTTACATTATGTCAATTCCGGTCGAGGAGAATTGCATTGTATTGCAGTACAGCATATACTGGATTCAATACTTCATTAAACGTATATACACTGCTATTGCTGATATCCCTACAATTCGATGCGCGTTATACTCCGCAGTTGCCGCCAAATACAGCGCACCTGCTCCTGTTTACATTATGTCAACTCGGGTCGAAGACAAATGCAAAGTTTTTGTAGTACTGCATACTCAGGATTCAATACTTCATTGAACGTATCCACACTACTATTGGTGATATCCCGACAATTCGATGCGCGTTATGCTCCACAATTGCCGCCAAACAGCGGACCTGCTCCTGTTCACATTATATCAACTGGGGTCGAAGACAAATGCAATGTTCTTGTAGTACTGCGTACTCAGGATTCAATACTTCATTGAATGTATCTACACTGCTATTGGTGATATCAGGATAATTCGATGCGCGTGATACTCCACATTCCCTGCCAAATACAGCGCACGTGCTCTTGTTTACATTATGTCAACTCGGGTCGAGGACAAATGCAATGTTGTTGCAGTACTGCATATCCAGGATTCAATACTTCATTGAACGTATCTACACTGCTATTGGTGATATCCCGACAATTCGATGCGCGTTATGCGCCTCATTCGCGGCCAAATACTACGCACATCAGCCGGTTTGCGCATTGTCAACTCTGTGTCATGTCAA
>OU427031.1:11892846-12016783 GCA_911387925.2 Bombus hypnorum
TTCCGTCTGAAAACATTTTTTACGATCGGACCTATGCGTCCGGTCGTTCGAACTTAGAAAATTCCCGGACCGAACGTGTTTTTTCGAGGTATCTTCGTTAAAAGTGTTACGAGGTACGAATATTTTTGCATAAATCGACGTAACTCGATAAACTACGTCGGGATTAATTGTTTTTTTCCGTCTGAAAACATTTTTTTACGATCGGACCTATGCGTCCGGTCGTTCGAACTTAGAAAATTTTCTGCCGAACGTGTTTTTTCGAGTTATCTTCGTTAAAATTGTTACGAGGTACGAATATTTTTGCATAAATCGACGTTACTCGATAAAATACGTCGGGATTAAGCGTTTTTAACATTAGCAATAGCTTGGAAAAATTTTCGAACCGATGCGACCGGTCGTTGGAACTTGGAAAAATTCCGAGCCGGTACGTTGGGACTTAGAAGATTTCCGAGAGCGAAAAAGTTTTTTCGAGTTTACTCCGTTAAAAGCGTTACGAGGTACGATTTTTTTACAGAAATCGACGTAGCTCGATAAACTACGTCGGGATTAATGGTTTTTTCCCGTCTGAAAACATTTTTTACGATCGGACCTATGCGTCCGGTCGTTCGAACTTAGAAAATTTTCGGAGCGAACGTGTTTTTTTCGAGTTATCTTCGTTAAAAGTGTTACTAGGTACGAATATTTTTGCATAAATCGACGTAACTCGATAAAATACGTCGGGATGAAGCGTTTTTAACATTGGCAATAGCTTGGAAAAATTTTCGAACCGATGCGACCGGTCGTTGGTACTTGGAAAAATTCCGAGCCGGTACGTTGGGACTTAGAAGATTTCCGAGAGCGAAAAAGTTTTTTCGAGTTTACTCCGTTAAAAGCGTTACGAGGTACGATTTTTTTACAGAAATCGGCGTAACTCGATAAAATACGTCGGGATTAATGGTTTTTTCCGTCTGAAAACATTTTTTACGATCGGACCTATGCGTCCGGTCGCTCGAACTTAGAAAATTTCCGGACCGAACGTGTTTTTTCGAGTTATCTTCGTTAAAAGTGTTACGAGGTACGATTTTTTTTTACACAAATCAACGTAACTCGATAAAGTACGTCGGGATTAATGGTTTTTTCCCGTCTGAAAACATTTTTTTGGATCGGACCTATGCGTCCGGTCGTTCGAACTTAGAAAATTTTCGGACCGAACGTGTTTTTTCGAGTTATCTTCGTTAAAAGTGTTACGAGGTACGAATATTTTTGCATAAATCGACGTAACTCGATAAAATACGTCGGGGTTAAGCGTTTTTGACATTGGCAATAGCTTGGAAAAATTTTCGAACCGATGCGATCGGTCGTTGGAACTTGGAAAAATTCCGAGCCGGTACGTTGGGACTTAGAAGATTTCCGAGAGCGAAAAAGTTTTTTCGAGTTTACTCCGTTAAAAGCGTTACGAGGTACGATTTTTTCTACACAAATCGACGTAACTCGATAAACTACGTCGGGATTAATGGTTTTTTTCCGTCTGAAAACATTTTTTACGATCGGACCTGTGCGTCCGGCCGTTCGAACTTAGAAAATTTTCGGACCGAACGTGTTTTTCGAGTTATCTTCGTTAAAAGTGTTACGAGGTACGAATATTTTTGCATAAATCGACGTAACTCGATAAAATACGTCGGGATTAATGGTTTTTTTCCGTCTGAAAACATTTTTTACGATCGGACCTATGCGTTCGGTCGCTCGAACTTAGAAAATTTTCGCGCCGAACGTGTTTTTCGAGTTATCTTCGTTAAAAGTGTTACGAGGTACGAATATTTTTGCATAAATCGACGTAACTCGATAAAATACGTCGGGATTATGCGTTTTTAACATTGGGAATAGCTTGGAAGAATTTTCGAACCGATGGGACCGGTCGTTGGTACTTGGAAAAGTTCCGAGCCGGTACGTTGGGACTTAGAAGATTTCCGAGAGCGAAAAAATTTTTCGAGTTTACTCCGTTAAAAGCGTTACGAGGTACGATTTTTTTCTACACAAATCGACGTAACTCGATAAACTACGTCGGGATTAATGGTTTTTTTCCGCCTGAAAACATTTTTTACGATCGGACCTATGCGTCCGGTCGATCGAACTTAGAAAATTTTCTGCCGAACGTGTTTTTTCGAGTTATCTTCGTTAAAAGTGTTACGAGGTACGAATATTTTTGCATAAATCGACGTAACTCTATAAAATACGTCGGGATTAAGCGTTTTTACATTGGCAATAGCTTAGAAAAATTTTCGAACCGATGCGACCGGTCGTTGGAACTTGGAAAAATTCCTAGCCGGTACATTGGGACTTAGAAGATTTCCGAGAGCGAAAAAGTTTTTTCGAGTTTACTCCGTTAAAAGCGTTACGAGGTACGATTTTTTTTACAGAAATCGACGTAGCTCGATAAACTACGTCGGGATTAATGGTTTTTTTCCCGTCTGAAAACATTTTTTACGATCGGACCTATGCGTCCGGTCGTTCGAACTTAGAAAATTTTCGGAGCGAACGTGTTTTTTTCGAGTTATCTTCGTTAAAAGTGTTACTAGGTACGAATATTTTTGCATAAATCGACGTAACTCGATAAAATACGTCGGGATGAAGCGTTTTTAACATTGGCAATAGCTTGGAAAAATTTTCGAACCGATGCGACCGGTCGTTGGTACTTGGAAAAATTCCGAGCCGGTACGTTGGGACTTAGAAGATTTCCGAGAGCGAAAAAGTTTTTTCGAGTTTACTCCGTTAAAAGCGTTACGAGGTACGATTTTTTTTTACAGAAATCGGCGTAACTCGATAAAATACGTCGGGATTAATGGTTTTTTTCCGTCTGAAAACATTTTTTACGATCGGACCTATGCGTCCGGTCGTTCGAACTTAGAAAATTTTCGGACCGAACGTGTTTTTTCTAGTTATCTTCGTTAAAAGTGTTACGAGGTACGATTTTTTTTTACACAAATCAACGTAACTCGATAAACTACGTCGGGATTAATGGTTTTTTTTCCGTCTGAAAACATTTTTTACGATCGGACCTATGCGTCCGGTCGTTCGAACTTAGAAAATTTTCGGACCGAACGTGTTTTTTCGAGTTATCTTCGTTAAAAGTGTTACGAGGTACGAATATTTTTGCACAAATCGACGTAACTCGATAAACTACGTCGGGATTAATTGTTTTTTTCCGTCTGAAAACATTTTTTACGATCGGACCTATGCGTCCGGTCGTTCGAACTTAGAAAATTTTCTGCCGAACGTGTTTTTTCGAGTTATCTTCGTTAAAATTGTTACGAGGTACGAATATTTTTGCATAAATCGACGTTACTCGATAAAATACGTCGGGATTAAGCGTTTTTAACATTAGCAATAGCTTGGAAAAATTTTCGAACCGATGCGACCGGTCGTTGGAACTTGGAAAAATTCCGAGCCGGTACGTTGGGACTTAGAAAATTTCCGAGAGCGAAAAAGTTTTTTCGAGTTTACTCCGTTAAAAGCGTTACGAGGTACGATTTTTTTTACAGAAATCGGCGTAACTCGATAAAATACGTCGGGATTAATGGTTTTTTTCCGTCTGAAAACATTTTTTTACGATCGGACCTATGCGTCCGGTCGTTCGAACTTAGAAAATTTTCGGACCGAACGTGTTTTTTCGAGTTATCTTCGTTAAAAGTGTTACGAGGTACGATTTTTTTTACACAAATCAACGTAACTCGATAAACTACGTCGGGATTAATGGTTTTTTTTCCGTCTGAAAACATTTTTTACGATCGGACCTATGCGTCCGGTCGTTCGAACTTAGAAAATTTTCGGACCGAACGTGTTTTTTCGAGTTATCTTCGTTAAAAGTGTTACGAGGTACGAATATTTTTGCACAAATCGACGTAACTCGATAAACTACGTCGGGATTAATTGTTTTTTTTCCGTCTGAAAACATTTTTTTACGATCGGACCTATGCGTCCGGTCGTTCGAACTTAGAAAATTTTCTGCCGAACGTGTTTTTTCGAGTTATCTTCGTTAAAATTGTTACGAGGTACGAATATTTTTGCATAAATCGACGTTACTCGATAAAATACGTCGGGATTAAGCGTTTTTAACATTAGCAATAGCTTGGAAAAATTTTCGAACCGATGCGACCGGTCGTTGGAACTTGGAAAAATTCCGAGCCGGTACGTTGGGACTTAGAAGATTTCCGAGAGCGAAAAAGTTTTTTCGAGTTTACTCCGTTAAAAGCGTTACGAGGTACGATTTTTTTTACAGAAATCGACGTAGCTCGATAAACTACGTCGGGATTAATGGTTTTTTCCCGTCTGAAAACATTTTTTACGATCGGACCTATGCGTCCGGTCGTTCGAACTTAGAAAATTTTCGGAGCGAACGTGTTTTTTCGAGTTATCTTCGTTAAAAGTGTTACTAGGTACGAATATTTTTGCATAAATCGACGTAACTCGATAAAATACGTCGGGATGAAGCGTTTTTAACATTGGCAATAGCTTGGAAAAATTTTCGAACCGATGCGACCGGTCGTTGGTACTTGGAAAAATTCCGAGCCGGTACGTTGGGACTTAGAAGATTTCCGAGAGCGAAAAAGTTTTTTCGAGTTTACTCCGTTAAAAGCGTTACGAGGTACGATTTTTTTTACAGAAATCGGCGTAACTCGATAAAATACGTCGGGATTAATGGTTTTTTTCCGTCTGAAAACATTTTTTACGATCGGACCTATGCGTCCGTTCGTTCGAATTTAGAAAATTTTCGGGCCGAACGCGTTTTTTCGAGTTATCTTCGTTAAAAGTGTTACGAGGTACGAATATTTTTGCATAAATCGACGTAACTCGATAAAATACGTCGGGATTAATGGTTTTTATTCCGTCTGAAAACATTTTTCACGATCGGACCTATGCGTCCGGTCGCTCGAACTTAGAAAATTTCCGGACCGAACGTGTTTTTTCGAGTTATCTTCGTTAAAAGTGTTACGAGGTACGATTTTTTTTACACAAATCAACGCAACTCGATAAAGTACGTCGGGATTAATGGTTTTTTTTCCGTCTGAAAACATTTTTTTGGATCGGACCTATGCGTCCGGTCGTTCGAACTTAGAAAATTTTCGCACCGAACGTGTTTTTTCGAGTTATCTTCGTTAAAAGTGTTACGAGGTACGAATATTTTTGCATAAATCGACGTAACTCGATAAAATACGTCGGGATTAAGCGTTTTTGACATTGGCAATAGCTTGGAAAAATTTTCGAACCGATGCGATCGGTCGTTGGAACTTGGAAAAATTCCGAGCCGGTACGTTGGGACTTAGAAGATTTCCGAGAGCGAAAAAGTTTTTTCGAGTTTACTCCGTTAAAAGCGTTACGAGGTACGATTTTTTACAGAAATCGGCGTAACTCGATAAAATACGTCGGGATTAATGGTTTTTTTCCGTCTGAAAACATTTTTTACGATCGGACCTATGCGTCCGGTCGCTCGAACTTAGAAAATTTCCGGACCGAACGTGTTTTTTCGAGTTATCTTCGTTAAAAGTGTTACGAGGTACGATTTTTTTTACACAAATCAACGTAACTCGATAAAGTACGTCGGGATTAATGGTTTTTTTCCGTCTGAAAACATTTTTTTGGATCGGACCTATGCGTCCGGTCGTTCGAACTTAGAAAATTTTCGGACCGAACGTGTTTTTCGAGTTATCTTCGTTAAAAGTGTTACGAGGTACGAATATTTTTACACAAATCAACGTAACTCGATAAAGTACGTCGGGATTATGCGTTTTTAACATTGGGAATAGCTTGGAAGAATTTTCGAACCGATGGGACCGGTCGTTGGTACTTGGAAAAGTTCCGAGCCGGTACGTTGGGACTTAGAAGATTTCCGAGAGCGAAAAAGTTTTTTCGAGTTTACTCCGTTAAAAGCGTTACGAGGTACGATTTTTTTTACACAAATCGACGTAACTCGATAAACTACGTCGGGATAGATGGTTTTTTTCTGTCTGAAAACATTTTTTACGATCGGACCCATGCGTCCGGTCGTTCGAACTTGGAAAATTTTCGGACCGAACGTGTTTTTTTCGAGTTATCTTCGTTAAAAGTGTTACGAGGTACGAATATTTTTGCACAAATCGACGTAACTCTATAAAATACGTCGGGATTAATGGTTTTTTTTCCGTCTGAAAACATTTTTTACGATCGGACCTATGCGTCCGGTCGCTCGAACTTAGAAAATTTCCGGACCGCACGTTCTTTTTCGAGTTATCTTCGTTAAAAGTGTTACGAGGTACGAATATTTTTGCATAAATCGACGTAACTCGATAAAATACGTCGGGATTAAGCGTTTATGACATTGGCAATAGCTTGGAAAAATTTTCGAACCGATGCGACCGGTCGCTGGAACTTGGAAAAATTCAGAGCCGGTACGTTGGGACTTAGAAGATTTCCGAGAGCGAAAAAGTTTTTTTCGAGTTTACTCCGTTAAAAGCGTTACGAGGTACGATTTTTTTTACACAAATCGACGTAACTCGATAAACTACGTCGGGATTAATGGTTTTTTTCCGTCTGAAAACATTTTTTACGATCGGACCTATGCGTCCGGTCGTTCGAACTTAGAAAATTTTCGGACCGAACGCGTTTTTTCGAGTTATCTTCGTTAAAAGTGTTACGAGGTACGAATATTTTTGCATAAATCGACGTAACTCGATAAAATACGTCGGGATTAATGGTTTTTATTCCGTCTGAAAACATTTTTTACGATCGGACCTATGCGTCCGGTCGTTCGAACTTAGAAAATTTTCGGACCGAACGTGTTTTTTCGAGTTATCTTCGTTAAAATTGTTACGAGGTACGAATATTTTTGCATAAATCGACGTTACTCGATAAAATACGTCGGGATTAAGCGTTTTTAACATTAGCAATAGCTTGGAAAAATTTTCGAACCGATGCGACCGGTCGTTGGAACTTGGAAAAATTCCGAGCCGGTACGTTGGGACTTAGAAGATTTCCGAGAGCGAAAAAGTTTTTTCGAGTTTACTCCGTTAAAAGCGTTACGAGGTACGATTTTTTTACAGAAATCGGCGTAACTCGATAAAATACGTCGGGATTAATGGTTTTTTCCGTCTGAAAACATTTTTTACGATCGGACCTATGCGTCCGGTCGCTCGAACTTAGAAAATTTCCGGACCGAACGTGTTTTTTCGAGTTATCTTCGTTAAAAGTGTTACGAGGTACGATTTTTTTTACACAAATCAACGTAACTCGATAAAGTACGTCGGGATTAATGGTTTTTTCCCGTCTGAAAACATTTTTTTGGATCGGACCTATGCGTCCGGTCGTTCGAACTTAGAAAATTTTCGGACCGAACGTGTTTTTTCGAGTTATCTTCGTTAAAAGTGTTACGAGGTACGAATATTTTTGCACAAATCGACGTAACTCGATAAACTACGTCGGGATTAATTGTTTTTTTCCGTCTGAAAACATTTTTTACGATCGGACCTATGCGTCCGGTCGTTCGAACTTAGAAAATTTTCTGCCGAACGTGTTTTTTCGAGTTATCTTCGTTAAAATTGTTACGAGGTACGAATATTTTTGCATAAATCGACGTTACTCGATAAAATACGTCGGGATTAAGCGTTTTTAACATTGGCAATAGCTTGGAAAAATTTTCGAACCGATGCGACCGGTCGTTGGTACTTGGAAAAGTTCCGAGCCGGTACGTTGGGACTTAGAAGATTTCCGAGAGCGAAAAAATTTTTCGAGTTTACTCCGTTAAAAGCGTTACGAGGTACGATTTTTTTCTACACAAATCGACGTAACTCGATAAACTACGTCGGGATTAATGGTTTTTTTCCGCCTGAAAACATTTTTTACGATCGGACCTATGCGTCCGGTCGATCGAACTTAGAAAATTTTCTGCCGAACGTGTTTTTTCGAGTTATCTTCGTTAAAAGTGTTACTAGGTACGAATATTTTTGCATAAATCGACGTAACTCGATAAAATACGTCGGGATGAAGCGTTTTTAACATTGGCAATAGCTTGGAAAAATTTTCGAACCGATGCGACCGGTCGTTGGTACTTGGAAAAATTCCGAGCCGGTACGTTGGGACTTAGAAGATTTCCGAGAGCGAAAAAGTTTTTTCGAGTTTACTCCGTTAAAAGCGTTACGAGGTACGATTTTTTTTACAGAAATCGGCGTAACTCGATAAAATACGTCGGGATTAATGGTTTTTTTCCGTCTGAAAACATTTTTTACGATCGGACCTATGCGTCCGGTCGTTCGAACTTAGAAAATTTTCGGACCGAACGTGTTTTTTCATGTTATCTTCGTTAAAAGTGTTACGAGGTACGATTTTTTTTACACAAATCAACGTAACTCGATAAACTACGTCGGGATTAATGGTTTTTTTCCGTCTGAAAACATTTTTTACGATCGGACCTATGCCTCCGGTCGTTCGAACTTAGAAAATTTTCGGACCGAACGTGTTTTTTCGAGTTATCTTCGTTAAAAGTGTTACGAGGTACGAATATTTTTGCACAAATCGACGTAACTCGATAAACTACGTCGGGATTAATTGTTTTTTTCCGTCTGAAAACATTTTTTACGATCGGACCTATGCGTCCGGTCGTTCGAACTTAGAAAATTTTCTGCCGAACGTGTTTTTTCGAGTTATCTTCGTTAAAATTGTTACGAGGTACGAATATTTTTGCATAAATCGACGTTACTCGATAAAATACGTCGGGATTAAGCGTTTTTAACATTAGCAATAGCTTGGAAAAATTTTCGAACCGATGCGACCGGTCGTTGGAACTTGGAAAAATTCCGAGCCGGTACGTTGGGACTTAGAAGATTTCCGAGAGCGAAAAAGTTTTTTCGAGTTTACTCCGTTAAAAGCGTTACGAGGTACGATTTTTTTTACAGAAATCGACGTAGCTCGATAAACTACGTCGGGATTAATGGTTTTTTCCCGTCTGAAAACATTTTTTACGATCGGACCTATGCGTCCGGTCGTTCGAACTTAGAAAATTTTCGGAGCGAACGTGTTTTTTCGAGTTATCTTCGTTAAAAGTGTTACTAGGTACGAATATTTTTGCATAAATCGACGTAACTCGATAAAATACGTCGGGATGAAGCGTTTTTAACATTGGCAATAGCTTGGAAAAATTTTCGAACCGATGCGACCGGTCGTTGGTACTTGGAAAAATTCCGAGCCGGTACGTTGGGACTTAGAAGATTTCCGAGAGCGAAAAAGTTTTTTCGAGTTTACTCCGTTAAAAGCGTTACGAGGTACGATTTTTTTTACAGAAATCGGCGTAACTCGATAAAATACGTCGGGATTAATGGTTTTTTTCCGTCTGAAAACATTTTTTACGATCGGACCTATGCGTCCGTTCGTTCGAACTTAGATAATTTTCGGACCGAACGCGTTTTTTCGAGTTATCTTCGTTAAAAGTGTTACGAGGTACGAATATTTTTGCATAAATCGACGTAACTCGATAAAATACGTCGGGATTAATGGTTTTTATTCCGTCTGAAAACATTTTTCACGATCGGACCTATGCGTCCGGTCGCTCGAACTTAGAAAATTTCCGGACCGAACGTGTTTTTTCGAGTTATCTTCGTTAAAAGTGTTACGAGGTACGATTTTTTTTTACACAAATCAACGCAACTCGATAAAGTACGTCGGGATTAATGGTTTTTTTCCGTCTGAAAACATTTTTTTGGATCGGACCTATGCGTCCGGTCGTTCGAACTTAGAAAATTTTCGCACCGAACGTGTTTTTTCGAGTTATCTTCGTTAAAAGTGTTACGAGGTACGAATATTTTTGCATAAATCGACGTAACTCGATAAAATACGTCGGGATTAAGCGTTTTTGACATTGGCAATAGCTTGGAAAAATTTTCGAACCGATGCGATCGGTCGTTGGAACTTGGAAAAATTCCGAGCCGGTACGTTGGGACTTAGAAGATTTCCGAGAGCGAAAAAGTTTTTTCGAGTTTACTCCGTTAAAAGCGTTACGAGGTACGATTTTTTTACAGAAATCGGCGTAACTCGATAAAATACGTCGGGATTAATGGTTTTTTCCGTCTGAAAACATTTTTTACGATCGGACCTATGCGTCCGGTCGCTCGAACTTAGAAAATTTCCGGACCGAACGTGTTTTTTTCGAGTTATCTTCGTTAAAAGTGTTACGAGGTACGATTTTTTTTACACAAATCAACGTAACTCGATAAAGTACGTCGGGATTAATGGTTTTTTTCCGTCTGAAAACATTTTTTTGGATCGGACCTATGCGTCCGGTCGTTCGAACTTAGAAAATTTTCGGACCGAACGTGTTTTTCGAGTTATCTTCGTTAAAAGTGTTACGAGGTACGAATATTTTTACACAAATCAACGTAACTCGATAAAGTACGTCGGGATTATGCGTTTTTAACATTGGGAATAGCTTGGAAGAATTTTCGAACCGATGGGACCGGTCGTTGGTACTTGGAAAAGTTCCGAGCCGGTACGTTGGGACTTAGAAGATTTCCGAGAGCGAAAAAGTTTTTTCGAGTTTACTCCGTTAAAAGCGTTACGAGGTACGATTTTTTTACAGAAATCGGCGTAACTCGATAAAATACGTCGGGATTAATGGTTTTTTCCGTCTGAAAACATTTTTTACGATCGGACCTATGCGTCCGGTCGTTCGAACTTAGAAAATTTTCGGACCGAACGTGTTTTTTCGAGTTATCTTCGTTAAAGGTGTTACGAGGTACGAATATGTTTGCATAAATCGACGTAACTCGATAAAATACGTCGGGATTATGCGTTTTTAACATTGGGAATAGCTTGGAAGAATTTTCGAACCGACGCGACCGGTCGTTGGTACTTGGAAATATTCCGAGCCGGTACGTTGGGACTTAGATTTCCGAGAGCGAAAAAGTTTTTTCGAGTTTACTCCGTTAAAAGCGTTACGAGGTACGATTTTTTTTACACAAATCGACGTAACTCGATAAACTACGTCGGGATAGATGGTTTTTTTCTGTCTGAAAACATTTTTTACGATCGGACCCATGCGTCCGGTCGTTCGAACTTGGAAAATTTTCGGACCGAACGTGTTTTTTCGAGTTATCTTCGTTAAAAGTGTTACGAGGTACGAATATTTTTGCACAAATCGACGTAACTCTATAAAATACGTCGGGATTAATGGTTTTTTTCCGTCTGAAAACATTTTTTACGATCGGACCTATGCGTCCGGTCGCTCGAACTTAGAAAATTTCCGGACCGCACGTTCTTTTTCGAGTTATCTTCGTTAAAAGTGTTACGAGGTACGAATATTTTTGCATAAATCGACGTAACTCGATAAAATACGTCGGGATTAAGCGTTTATGACATTGGCAATAGCTTGGAAAAATTTTCGAACCGATGCGACCGGTCGCTGGAACTTGGAAAAATTCAGAGCCGGTACGTTGGGACTTAGAAGATTTCCGAGAGCGAAAAAGTTTTTTCCAGTTTACTCCGTTAAAAGCGTTACGAGGTACGATTTTTTTTACACAAATCGACGTAACTCGATAAACTACGTCGGGATTAATGGTTTTTTTCCGTCTGAAAACATTTTTTACGATCGGACCTATGCGTCCGGTCGTTCGAACTTAGAAAATTTTCGGACCGAACGCGTTTTTTCGAGTTATCTTCGTTAAAAGTGTTACGAGGTACGAATATTTTTGCATAAATCGACGTAACTCGATAAAATACGTCGGGATTAATGGTTTTTATTCCGTCTGAAAACATTTTTTACGATCGGACCTATGCGTCCGGTCGTTCGAACTTAGAAAATTTTCGGACCGAACGTGTTTTTTCGAGTTATCTTCGTTAAAATTGTTACGAGGTACGAATATTTTTGCATAAATCGACGTTACTCGATAAAATACGTCGGGATTAAGCGTTTTTAACATTAGCAATAGCTTGGAAAAATTTTCGAACCGATGCGACCGGTCGTTGGAACTTGGAAAAATTCCGAGCCGGTACGTTGGGACTTAGAAGATTTCCGAGAGCGAAAAAGTTTTTTCGAGTTTACTCCGTTAAAAGCACTACGAGGTACGATTTTTTTTTACACAAATCGACGTAACTCGATAAACTACGTCGGGATTAATGGTTTTTTTTCCGTCTGAAACCATTTTTTACGATCGGACCTATGCGTCCGGTCGTTCGAACTTAGAAAATTTTCGGACCGAACGTGTTTTTTCGAGTTATCTTCGTTAAAAGTGTTACGAGGTACGAATATTTTTGCATAAATCGACGTAACATGATAAAATACGTCGGGATTAATGGTTTTTTTCCCGTCTGAAATCATTTTTTATGATCGGACCTATGCGTCCGGTCGCTCGAACTTAGAAAATTCTCGGACCGAACGTGTTTTTTCGAGTTATCTTCGTTAAAAATGTTACGAGGTACGAATATGTTTGCATAAATCGACGTAACTCGATAAAATACGTCGGGATTATGCGTTTTTAACATTGGGAATAGCATGGAAGAATTTTCGAAACGACGCGACCGGTCGTTGGTACTTGGAAATATTCCGAGCCGGTACGTTGGGACTTAGAAGATTTCCGAGAGCGAAAAAGTTTTTTCGAGTTTACTCCGTTAAAAGCGTTACGAGGTACGATTTTTTTTACACAAATCGACGTAACTCGATAAACTACGTCGGGATAAATGGTTTTTTTTTCCGTCTGAAAACATTTTTTACGATCGGACCCATGCGTCCGGTCGTTCGAACTTAGAAAATTTTCGGACCGAACGTGTTTTTTTCGAGTTATCTTCGTTAAAAGTGTTACGAGGTACGAATATTTTTGCATAAATCGACGTAACTCGATAAAATACGTCGGGATTAATGGTTTTTATTCCGTCTGAAAACATTTTTCACGATCGGACCTATGCGTCCTGTCGCTCGAACTTAGAAAATTTCCGGAACGCACGTGTTTTTTCGAGTTATCTTCGTTAAAAGTGTTACGAGGTACGAATATTTTTGCATAAATCGACGTAACTCGATAAAATACGTCGGGATTAATGGTTTTTTTCCCGTCTGAAAACATTTTTTATGATCGGACCTATGCGTCCGGTCGCTCGAACTTAGAAAATTCTCGGACCGAACGTGTTTTTTCGAGTTATCTTCGTTAAAAGCGTTACGAGGTACGATTTTTTTACACAAATCGACGTAACTCGATAAACTACGTCGGGATTAATGGTGTTTTTCCGTCTGAAACCATTTTTTACGATCGGACCTATGCGTCCGGTCGTTCGAACTTAGAAAATTTTCGGACCGAACGTGTTTTTTCGAGTTATCTTCGTTAAAAGTGTTACGAGGTACGAATATTTTTGCATAAATCGACGTAACTCGATAAAATACGTCGGGATTAATGGTTTTTTTTCCCGTCTGAAAACATTTTTTATGATCGGACCTATGCGTCCGGTCGCTCGAACTTAGAAAATTCTCGGACCGAACGTGTTTTTTCGAGTTATCTTCGTTAAAAGTGTTACGAGGTACGAATATGTTTGCATAAATCGACGTAACTCGATAAAATACGTCGGGATTATGCGTTTTTAACATTGGGAATAGCTTGGAAGAATTTTCGAACCGATGCGACCGGTCGTTGGTACTTGGAAAAATTCCGAGCCGGTACGTTGGGACTTAGAAGATTTCCGAGAGCGAAAAAGTTTTTTCGAGTTTACTCCGTTAAAAGCGTTACGAGGTACGATTTTTTTTACACAAATCGACGTAACTCGATAAACTACGTCGGGATAAATGGTTTTTTTCCGTCTGAAAACATTTTTTACGATCGGACCCATGCGTCCGGTCGTTGGAACTTAGAAAATTTTCGCACCGAACGTGTTTTTTCGAGTTATCTTCGTTAAAAGTGTTACGAGGTACGATTTTTTTTACACAAATCGACGTAACTCGATAAACTACGTCGGGATAAATGGTTTTTTTCTGTCTGAAAACATTTTTTACGATCGGACCCATGCGTCCGGTCGTTGGAACTTAGAACATTTTCGGACCGAACGTGTTTTTTCGAGTTATCTTCGTTAAAAGTGTTACGAGGTACGAATATTTTTGCATAACTCGACGTATCTCGATAAAATACGTCGGGAATATGCGTTTTTAACATTGGGAATAGCTTGGAAGAATTTTCGAACCGATGCGACCGGTCGTTGGTACTTGGAAAAATTCCGAGCCGGTACGTTGGGACTTAGAAGATTTCCGAGAGCGAAAAAGTTTTTTCGAGTTTACTCCGTTAAAAGCGTTACGAGGTACGATTTTTTTTACACAAATCGACGTAACTCGATAAACTACGTCGGGATAAATGGTTTTTTTTCCGTCTGAAAACATTTTTTACGATCGGACCCATGCGTCCGGTCGCTCGAACTTAGAAAATTTTCGCACCGAACGTGTTTTTTTCGAGTTATCTTCGTTAAAAGTGTTACGAGGTACGATTTTTTTTACACAAATCGACGTAACTCGATAAACTACGTCGGGATAAATGGTTTTTTTCTGTCTGAAAACATTTTTAACGATCGGACCTATGCGTCCGGTCGTTCGAACTTAGAAAATTTTCGGACCGAACGTGTTTTTTTCGAGTTATCTTCGTTAAAAGTGTTACGAGGTACGAATATTTTTGCATAACTCGACGTATCTCGATAAAATACGTCGGGAATATGCGTTTTTAACATTGGGAATAGCTTGGAAGAATTTTCGAACCGATGCGACCGGTCGTTGGTACTTGGAAAAATTCCGAGCCGGTACGTTGGGACTTAGAAGATTTCCGAGAGCGAAAAAGTTTTTTCGAGTTTACTCCGTTAAAAGCGTTACGAGGTACGATTTTTTTTACACAAATCGACGTAACTCGATAAACTACGTCGGGATAAATGGTTTTTTTCCGTCTGAAAACATTTTTTACGATCGGACCCATGCGTCCGGTCGTTCGAACTTAGAAAATTTTCGCACCGAACGTGTTTTTTCGAGTTATCTTCGTTAAAAGTGTTACGAGGTACGATTTTTTTTACACAAATCGACGTAACTCGATAAACTACGTCGGGATAAATGGTTTTTTTCTGTCTGAAAACATTTTTAACGATCGGACCCGTGCGTCCGGTCGTTTGAACTTAGAACATTTTCGGACCGAGCGTGTTTTTTCGAGTTATCTTCGTTAAAAGTGTTACGAGGTACGAATATTTTTGCATAACTCGACGTAACTCGATAAAATACGTCGGGATTATGCGTTTTTAACATTGGGAATAGCTTGGAAGAATTTTCGAACCGATGCGACCGGTCGTTGGTACTTGGAAAAATTCCGAGCCGGTACGTTGGGACTTAGAAGATTTCCGAGAGCGAAAAAGTTTTTTCGAGTTTACTCCGTTAAAAGCGTTACGAGGTACGATTTTTTTACACAAATCGACGTAACTCGATAAACTACGTCGGGGTTAATGGTTTTTTTCCGTCTGAAACCATTTTTTACGATCGGACCTATGCTTCCGGTCGTTCGAACTTAGAAAATTTTCGGACCGAACGTGTTTTTTCGAGTTATCTTCGTTAAAAGTGTTACGAGGTACGAATATTTTTGCATAAATCGACGTAACTCGATAAAATACGTCGGGATTAATGGTTTTTTCCCGTCTGAAAACATTTTTTATGATCGGACCTATGCGTCCGGTCGCTCGAACTTAGAAAATTCTCGGACCGAACGTGTTTTTTCGAGTTATCTTCGTTAAAAGTGTCACGAGGTACGAATATGTTTGCATAAATCGACGTAACTCGATAAAATACGTCGGGATTATGCGTTTTTAACATTGGGAATAGCTTGGAAGAATTTTCGAACCGACGCGACCGGTCGTTGGTACTTGGAAATATTCCGAGCCGGTACGTTGGGACTTAGAAGATTTCCGAGAGCGAAAAAGTTTTTTCGAGTTTACTCCGTTAAAAGCGTTACGAGGTACGATTTTTTTTTACACAAATCGACGTAACTCACCATTAGCAGTGTAGATCCGTTCAATGAAATAGTGAATCCTGAATATGCAGTACTACAACAACATTGCATTTGTCATCGACCCCAGTTGACATAATGTGAACAGGAGCAGGTCCCCTGTATTTGGCGGCAAATGAGGAGTATAGCGCGCATAGATTTGTCGACATACCACGAATAGCAGCGGAGATGCGTTTAAATAAATACTTGAGCCTAATATGATAAATTGCAATTACAATGTATTTGACAGGACACAGAGTTAACAATGCGCAAACCGGCTGATGTGCATAGTATTTGGCATCGAATGAGGAGTATAACGCGCATCGAATTGACGGGATATCACAAATAGCAGTGTAGAAAATTTCAATGGAATATTGATTCCTGAATATGCAGTACAGCAATAGCATTGGATTTGACCTCGATCCGAGATTACTTAATGTAAACAGTTGCAAGTGCGCTCTATTTGGCAGCAAATGTGGAGTTTAACGCGTATCGAACTATCGAGATGTCTGGAATAGAAACTGGAATACGCTCAAATGAATATTTAAAACTGAATATGCAAAATAGGAATAAGGCTGTATTTGATAGGGCACAGAGTTGACATTGCGCAAACTGGTTGCTGTGCGCTATTTCTTGCAGCAAATGTGCGGGTTAGCGCGCATCGAATTGTCGACATTTCACCAATAGTAGTACAGATTCGTTCAATTGATAATTGAAGCCTGGATAAGCAGCATAGCAATAACATTGGATTTGACCTCGACCCGAGTTGGCAAAATGTAAACAGGAGCATGTGCGCTGTATTTGGCAGCAAATGTGGAGTGTAAAGCGCTTCGAATTGTCGACATACCACCAATAGCGGCGGAGACACGTTTAATTGAATATTAACGGTAGAATATTTTAAAACGGCAATTACGCTGGATTTGACAGGACACAGAGTTGACATTGAGTAAACCGGTTGATGTGCGCTGTATTTGGCAGCATCTGTGGAGTAGAGCTCGCATGGAATTTTCTTCGTATCTCCAATCGAAACGAAGCAATGTTCAATTGAATATTGAAGGCTGAATATACAGTACTGCAATAACATTGGATTTGACCTCGACCCGATTTGACATATTGTAAACTGGAGCAGCTCCGCTAAATTTCGCAGCGAATGAAGAGTTTAACGCTCAACCACTTGTCTAGATATCATCAATAACAGTGCGGATACGTTTAATTGAGTATTTAACACAGACTCTGCAAAATTGCAATTACGCTGCACTTGACAGGGCCCAGAGTTGACATAGGGCAAACCGAATGACGTGCGCTGAATTTGGCCGCATATGTGGAGTAACGCACATCGAATTGTCGAGATTTCACCAATAGCAGTGTATAAACAAATAAGGGAATATTGAATCCTGAATATGCAGTACTTGCAGCAATATTACATTTGTCCTCGACCCGAGTTGACATAATGTAAACAGGAGCAGGTGCGCTGTTTGGCGGAGAATGAGGAGTATAACTCGCATAGATTTGTCGACATACCACTAATACCAGCGGAGATACGTTTAAATAAATACTTGAGCCTAACATGATAATCTGCAATTACAATGTATTTGACAGGACACAGAGTTGACAATGCGCACACCGGCTGATCTGCGTAGTATTTGGCAGCCAATGAAGAGTACAACGCGCATCGAATTGTCAGGATATCACTAATGGCAGTGTATATACGATCAATGAAATATTGAATCCTGAATATCCTGAACGGCAATAACATTGGATTTGTCCCCGACCCGAGTTGACATAATGTAAACAGGAGCAGGTGCGCTGTTTGGCGGCAGCTGTGGAGCATAACGCGCATCGAATTGTAGGCATACCATCTATAGCACCGGAGATACGTTTAATTGAATACATAAGCCTAAATATGCAAAAATACAATTGCAATGAATTAGACAGGGACCTGAGTTTACATAGCGCAAAGTGGCTGATTTGCGCTCTATTTGGTAGCAACTGTGCGGCATACCGCGCATCGAATTGTCGACATATCACCAATAGTAGTACAGATTCGTTCAATTGATAATTGAAGGCTGGATAAGCAGCATAGCAATAACATTGGATTTGAGCTCGACCCGAGTTGGCAAAATGTAAACGGGAGCATGTGCGCTGTATTTGGCAGCAAATGTGGAGTGTAAAGCGCTTCGAATTGTCGACATACCACGAATAGCAGCGGAGATACGTTTAAATAAATACTTGAGCCTAATATGATAAACTGCAATTACAATGTATTTGACTGGACACACAGTTGACAATGAGCAAACTCTCTGATGTGCGTAGTATTTGGCAGCGAATGAGGAGTATAACGCGTTTCGAATTGTCGGGATATAACGAATAGCAGTGTATATACGTTCAATGAAGTATTGAATCCTGAGGATGCAGTACTACAAGAACATTGCATTTGTCTTCGACCCCAGTTGACATAATGTAAACAGGAGCAGGTGCGCTGTATTTGGGAAGAAATGTGGAGTATCATGCTCATCGAACTGTCGGGATATCACCATGGCAGTGTATATACTTTCAATGAAATATTGAATCCTGTATTTGCTGTACTACAACAACATTGCATTTGTCCTCGACACCAGTTGATATGATGTAAACAGGAGCAAGTGCACTGTATTTGGCAGAAAATGTGGAGTTTCATGCGCATCGAATTGTCGGAATATTACCATGGCAGTGTATATACGTTCAATGAAATATTGAATCCTGAATATGCAGTACTACAACAACATTGCAATTGTCCTCGACCCCAGTTGACATAATGTAAACAGGAGCAAGTGCACTGTATTTGGCAGAAAATGTGGAGTTTCATGCGCATCGAATTGTCGGGATATCACCATGGCAGTGTACATACGTTCAATGAAAGGTTGAATCCTGTATATGCCGTACTACCAGAATATTGCATTTGTCTTCGACCCCAGTTGACGTAATATAAACAGGAGCAGGTCCGCTGTTTGGTTGCAACTGTGTTGCATAACGCGCATAGATTTGTCGACGTACCACGAATAGCAGCGGAGATACTTTTAAATAAATACTTGAGCCTAATATGATAAACTGCAATTGCAATGTATTTGACAGGACACAGAGTTGACAATGCGCAAACCCACTGTGGTGCGTAGTATTTGGCAGCGACTGAGGAGTATAACGCGTATCGAATTGTCGGGATATCACAAATAGCAGTGTAGAAAATTTCAATGGAATATTGATTCCTGAATATGCAGTACAGCAATAGCATTGGATTTGACCTCGATCCGAGATTACTTAATGTAAACAGTTGCAAGTGCGCTCTATTTGGCAGCAAATGTGGAGTTTAACGCGTATCGAACTATCGAGATGTCTGGAATAGAAACTGGAATACGCTCAAATGAACATTTAAAACTGAATATGCAAAATAGGAATAACGCTGTATTTGATAGGGCACAGAGTTGACATTGCGCAAACTGGTTGCTGTGCGCTACTTCTTGCAGCAAATGTGCGGGATAGCGCGCATCGAATTGTCGACATATCACCAATAGTAGTACAGATTCGTTCAATTGATAATTGAAGGCTGGATAAGCAGCATAGCAATAACATTGGATTTGACCTCGACCCGAGTTGGCAAAATGTAAACGGGAGCATGTGCGCTGTATTTGGCAGCAAATGTGGAGTGTAAAGCGCTTCGAATTGTCGACATACCACGAATAGCAGCGGAGATACGTTTAAATAAATACTTGAGCCTTATATGATAAACTGCAATTACAATGTATTTGACTGGACACACAGTTGACAATGAGCAAACTCTCTGATGTGCGTAGTATTTGGCAGCGAATGAGGAGTATAACGCGTTTCGAATTGTCGGGATATAACGAATAGCAGTGTATATACGTTCAATGAAGTATTGAATCCTGAGGATGCAGTACTACAAGAACATTGCATTTGTCTTCGACCCCAGTTGACATAATGTAAACAGGAGCAGGTGCGCTGTATTTGGGAAGAAATGTGGAGTATCATGCGCATCGAACTGTCGGGATATCACCATGGCAGTGTATATACTTTCAATGAAATATTGAATCCTGTATTTGCTGTACTACAACAACATTGCATTTGTCCTCGACACCAGTTGACATAATGTAAACAGGAGCAAGTGCACTGTATTTGGCAGAAAATGTGGAGTTTCATGCGCATCGAATTGTCGGAATATTACCATGGCAGTGTATATACGTTCAATGAAATATTGAATCCTGAATATGCAGTACTACAACAACATTGCAATTGTCCTCGACCCCAGTTGACATAATGTAAACAGGAGCAAGTGCACTGTATTTGGCAGAAAATGTGGAGTTTCATGCGCATCGAGTTGTCGGGATATCACCAATAGCAGTGTATAGACGTTCAATGAAATATTGAATCCTGAATATGCCGTACTGCAACAACATTGCAATTGTGCTCGACCTCAGTTGACATAATGTAAACAGGAGCAGGTCCGGTGTATCTGGCGGCAAATGAGGAGTCTAACGCGCATGGATTTGTCGACATACCACGAATAGTAGCAGAGATAAGTTTAATTGAATACATAAGACTAAATATGCAAAACTACAATTACAATGAATTAGGCAGAGACCCGAGTTGACATAGCGCAAAGCGGCTGATTTGCGCTCCATTTGGCAGCAACTGTGCGGTATACCGCACATCGAATTGACGAGATATCACAAATAGCAGTGTAGATCCGTTCAACGAAATATTGAATACTTAATGTGCTGTACTGCAAAAACATTGCAATTGTCGGCGGACCCCAGTTGACATAATGTAGACAGGAGCAGGTGCGCTGTATTTGGCAGGAAAAGTGGAGTACAAGGCGCATGGAATAGACGAAATATCTCCAGTAGCAGTGTAGAGACGTTCAATGAAGTATTGTATCCTGGATATGCAGTACTGCAAAAACATTGCATTTGTCCTCGACCCGAGTTGACATAATGTAAACAGAAGCAGGTGCGCTGTATTTGGCAGGAAATGTGGAGTATCATGCGCATCGAATTGTCGGGATATGACCAATAGCAGTGTATTTACGTACAGTTAAGTATTGAATCCGGTATATGATGTACTGCAAAATCAATACATTTGTCCTCGACCCGAGTTGACATAATGTAAACAGGAGCAGGTGCGCTGTATCTGGCAGGAAATGTTGAGTATCATGCGCATCGAATTGTCGGGATATCACCATGGGAGTGTATATACGTTCAATGAAATATTGAATCCTGTATATGCTGTACTGCAACAACATTTCATTTGCCCTCGATCCGAGTTGACATAATGTAACCAGGAGCAGGTGCGCTGTATTTGGCGGCAGATGAGGAGTATAACGCGCATAGATTTGTCGACGTACCACGAATAGCAGCGGAGATACTTTTAAATAAATACTTGAGCCTAATATGATAAACTGCAATTACGATGTATTTGACAGGACACAGAGTTGACAATGCGCCAATTCTCTTATGTGCGCAGTATTTGGCAACGAATGAGGAGTATAACGCGCTTCGAATTGTTGGCATATCACGAATAGCAGTGTATATACGTTCAATGAAATCTTGAATTCTGTATATGCTGTACAGCAACAACATTGCATTTGTCCTCGACCCGAGTTGACATAATGTAAACAGGAGCAGGTGCACTGTATTTGGCAGGGAATTGTGGAGTATCACGCGCATCGAATTGTGGTGATATCACCAATAGCAGTGTATAAACAATTAAGGGAATATTGAATCCTGAATATGCAGTACAGCAATAACTTTGGATTTGACCATGAGCCGAGTTGATATTATTTAAACAGGAGCAGGTGCCCTATATGCGAGAGCAAGTGTGGAGTAGAACGCGCATCGAATTGAATGACGCGCGCTGTATTTAGCAGCATATGTGGAGTGGAACGCGCATAGAATTGTTGAGACATCTGGAATAAAATCTGAGATCAGCGCAATTGAATATTTCTAGCAGAATTTCCAAAACTACGGTAACGCTATATTTGACAGAGCACAGAGTTAGCATAGCGCAAAAAGGCCGAAGGGCGCTGTTTTTCTCAGCTCATGGGATGTATAACGCGCATCGAATTTTCGACATGCCATCAATAGCTGCGGAGATACGTTTAATTGAAAAATGCAGCCGAAATATGCAAAACTGCAACTTCAAGTGATTTGGCAGGGACCAGGGTTGACATAGTGAAATCCGGCTGACGCGCGCTGTAGTTGCCAGCAGATGTGGAGTAGAAGACGCATAGAATTATCGACATACCCCCAATACCAGTAGAGATACGTTTGATTGAATACTTAAGCCTAAATATGCTTTACTGCAACTACAATGGATTTGACAGGATACACAGTTGACATTGTGCAAATCGGTTGATGTGCATAGTATTTGGCAGCGAATGAGGAGATTAACGCGCATCGAATTGTCAGGATATCACCAATAGCAGTGTATATACGTTCAATGACATATTGAATCCTGAATGTGCTGTACTGCAGCAACATTGCATTTGTCCTCGACCCGAGTTGACATAATGTAAACAGGAGCAGGTGCGCTGTATTTTTCAGGGAATGTGGAGTATCACGCGCATCGAATTGTCGGTATTTCACCAATAGCAGTGTATCTACGTTCATTGAAATATTGAATCCTGTATATGCAGTACTACAACAACATTGCATTTGACTTCGACCCCAGTTGACTCAATGTAAACAGGAGCAGGTGCGCTGTACTTGGCAGGGAATGTGGAGTATCACGCGCATCGAATTGTCGGGATATCACCAATAGCAGTGTATTTACGTTCAATGAAATATTGAATCCTGAATATGCTGTTCTGCAAAACATTGCATTTGTCCTCGACCCGAGTTGACATAATGTAAACAGGAGCAGGTGCGCCGTATTTGGCAGGAAATGTGGAGTATCACGCGCATCGAATTGACGAGATATCACCATTAGCAGTGTAGATCCGTTCAATGAAATATTGAATCCTGAATATGCAGTACTACAGCAACATTGTATTTGTCTTCCACCCAAGTTGACAAAATGTGAACAGGAGCAGGTGTGCCGATTTTGGCACGAAATGTGTAGTATCACGCGCATCGAATTGTCGTGATATGAAAAATAGCAGTGTAGATACATTCAATGAGGTATTGAATCCTGAATATGACATACTACAGCAACATTGCATTTGTCCTCGACCCGAGTTGCCTTAATGTAAACAGGAGCCGGTACGCTGTATTTGGCAGGAAATGTGGAGTATCATGAGCATCGAATTGTCGGGATATCACCAATAGCAGGATATGTACGTTCAATGAAATATTGAATCCTGAATATGGTGTACTGCAACAACATTGCAATTGTCTTCGACCCCAGTCGACATAATGTAAACAGGAGCAGATGCGCCGTATTTGGCTGGAAATGCGGAGTATCACGCGCATCGATTTGTCGGGATATCACCAATAGCAGTGTATATACGTTCAATGACATATTGAATCCTGAATGTGCTGTACTGCAGCAACATTGCATTTGTCCTCGACCCGAGTTGACATAATGTAAACAGGAGCAGGTGCGCTGTATTTTTCAGGGAATGTGGAGTATCACGCGCATCGAATTGTCGGTATTTCACCAATAGCAGTGTATCTACGTTCATTGAAATATTGAATCCTGTATATGCAGTACTACAACAACATTGCATTTGACTTCGACCCCAGTTGACTTAATGTAAACAGGAGCAGGTGCGCTGTACTTGGCAGGGAATGTGGAGTATCACGCGCATCGAATTGTCGGGATATCACCAATAGCAGTGTATTTACGTTCAATGAAATATTGAATCCTGAATATCCTGTAATGCAAAATCATTGGATTTGTCCTCGACCCGAGTTGACATAATGTAAACTGGAGCAGGTGCGCCGTATTTGGCAGGAAATGTGGAGTATCGCGCGCATCGAGTTGTTGGGATATCTCCAATAGCAGTGTATTTACGTTCAATGAAATATTGAATCCTGAATATGCTGTACTGCAGCAAAATTCCATCTGTTCTCGACCCGAGATGACATAATGTAAACAGGAGCAGGTGCGCTGTTTGGCGGCAACTGTGGAGCGTAACGCGCATCGAGTTGTAGTCATACCACCTACAGCACCGGAGATACGATTAATTGAATACATAAGCCTAAATATGCAAAACTACAAGTACAATGAATTAGGCAGGGACCTGAGTTGACATAGCGCCACGTGGCTGATTTGCGCTCTATTTGGCAGCAACTGTGTGGTACACCGCGCATCGAATTGACGAGATATCACCAATAGCAGTGTATATACTTTCAATGAAGTATTGAATCCGGTATATGCTGTACTGCAAAAACAATCTAATTGTCCTCGACCCCAGTTGACTTAATGTAAGCTGGAGCAGGTCCGCTTTATTTGGCGGCAAATGAGGAGTATAACGCGCATAGATTTGTCAGGATATCACTAATAGCAGTGTATATACGATCAATGAAATATTGAACCCTGAATATCCTGTACTGCAACATCATTGGATTTGTCCTCGACCCGAGTTCACATAATGTAAACAGGAACAGATCCGCTGTATTTGGCGGCAAATGAGAAGTGTAACGCGCATAAATTTGTCAACATACCACGAATAGCAGCGGAGATACCTTTAAATAAATATTTGAGCCTAATATAATGAACTGCAATTACAATGTATTTGACTGGACACAGAGTTGACAATGCGCCAATCGGCTGATGTACGTATTATTCTGCAGCGAATGAGGAGTATTACGCGCATCAAATTGTCGGGATATCACCAATAGCAGGATATGTACGTTCAATGAAATATTGAATCCTGAATATGGTGTACTGCAACAACATTGCAATTGTCTTCGACCCGAGTTGACATAATGTAAACAGGAGCAGGTGCGCTGTTTGGCGGCAAATGAGGAGTATCACGCGCATCGAATTGACGAGATATCACCATTAGCAGTGTAGATCCGTTCAATGAAATATTGAATCCTGAATATGCAGTACTACAACAACATTGCAATTGTCTTCGACCCCGGTTGACATAATGTAAACAGGAGCAGGAGCGCTGTATTTGGCAGGGAATGTGGAGTATCACGCGCATCGAGTTGTCGGGATATCACGAATAGCAGTGTATATACGTTCATTGAAGCATTGAATCCGGTATATGCTGTACTGCAGAAACATTGCATTTGTCCGCGACACGAGGTGACATAATGTAAACGGGAGCAGGTGCGCTGTATTCGGCAGGAATTGTGGAGTACAAGGCGCATGGAATTGTCGAAATATCTCCAGTAGCAGTGTAAATACGTTCAATGAAGTATTGAATACTGGATATGCAGTACTTTAACAACATTGCATTTGTCCTGGATCGGAGTTGACATAATGTAAACAAGAGCAGGTGCTCCGTATTTGGCAGGGAATGTGGAGTATCACGCGCATCGAATTGTAGGCATACCACCAATAGCAGCGGAGATACGTTTAATTGAATACTTAAGCCTAAATATGCTAAGCTACAATTACAATGAATTAGACAGGGACCTGAGTTGACATATCGCAAAGTGGCTGATTTGCGCTCTGTTTTGCAGCAACTGTGCGATATACCGCGCATCGAATTGACGAGGTATCATCAATAGCAGTGTAGATCTATTCAATGAAATATTGAATCCTGAATGTGCCGAACTGCAACAACATTGCATTTGTCCTCGACCCGAGTTGACATAATGTAAACAGGAGCAGGTGCGCTGTTTGGCGGCATCTGTGGAGCATAACGCGCATCGAATTGTAGGCATACCACGAATAGCAGCGGAGATACGTTAAAATAAATACTTGAGCCTAATGTGATAAGCAGCAATTACAATGTATTTGACTGGACACAGAGTTGACAATGCGCAAACCGGCTGATGTGCGTAGTATTTGGCAGCGAATGAGGAGTTTAACGTGCATCGAATTGTCAGCTTATCACCAATAGCAGTGTATATACGTTCAATGAAATATTGAATGCTGAATATCCTGTACTTGCAGCAACATTGCATTTGTCCTCGACCCGAGTTGACATAATGTAAACAGGAGCAGGTGCGCTGTTTGGCGGCAAATGAGGAGTATCACGCGCATCGAATTGACGAGATATCACCATTAGCAGTGTAGATCCGTTCAATGAAATATTGAATCCTGAATATGCAGTACTACAACAACATTGCATTTGTCTTCGACCCCAGTTGACATAATGTGAACAGGAGCAGCTCCCCTGTATTTGGCGGCAAATGAGGAGTATAACGCGCATAGATTTGTCAACATACCACGAATAGCAGCGGAGATACCTTTAAATAAATATTTGAGCCTAATATAATGAACTGCAATTACAATGTATTTGACTGGACACAGAGTTGACAATGCGCCAATCGGCTGATGTACGTATTATTCTGCAGCGAATGAGGAGTATTACGCGCATCAAATTGTCGGGATATCACCAATAGCAGGATATGTACGTTCAATGAAATATTGAATCCTGAATATGGTGTACTGCAACAACATTGCAATTGTCTTCGACCCCAGTTGACATAATGTAAACAGGAGCAGGAGCGCTGTATTTGGCAGGGAATGTGGAGTATCACGCGCATCGAGTTGTCGGGATATCACGAATAGCAGTGTATATACATTCATGAAATATTGAATCCCGAATGTGCTGTACTGCAAAAAACATTGCATTTGTCCTTGACCCGAGTTGACATAATGAAAACAGGAGCAGGTGCGTTGCATTTGCCAGGGAATGTGGAGTACAACGCTCTTCGAATCGTCGGGATATCACGAATAGCAGAGTATATACGTTCAATGAAATATTGAATCCTGAATATGCTGTACTGCAGCAACATTGCATTTGTCCTTGACCCGAGTTGACATAATATAAACAGGAGCAGGTGCGCTGCAGTTGCCAGGGAATGTGGAGTACAACGCGCTTCGAATTGGCGGGATATCACGAATAGCAGTGTATATACGTTCAATGAAATATTGAATCCTGAATATGCTGTACTGCAACAACATGACACTTGCCCTCCATCCGAGTTGACATAATGTAAACAGGAGCGGGATCGCTGTATTTGACAGGGAATGTGGAGTATCACGCGCATCAGATTGTCGGGATATCACCAATAGCGGTGTATTTACTTTGAACGAAATATTGAATCCTGAATATGCTGTACTGCAAAAACATTGCATTTGTTCTCGGCCCGAGTTGACATAATGTAAACAGGAGCAGGTGCGCTGTATTTGGCTGGGGATGTGGAGTATAACGCGCTTTGAATTGTCGGGATTTCACCATGGCAGTGTATATACGTTCAATGAAATATTGAATCCTGTATATGCTGTACTGCAACAACATGGCATTTGTCCTCGATCCGTGTTGACATAATGTAAACAGGAGCAGGTGCGCTCTATTTGGCAGGGAATGTGGAGTATCATGCGCATCAAATTGTCGGGATATCACCATGGCAGTGTATATACGTTCAATGAAATATTGAATCCTGTATTTGCTGTACTACAACAACATTGCATTTGTCCTCGACCCCAGTTGACGTAATGAAAACAGGAGCAATTGTGCTGTATTCGGTAGGACATGTGGACTACAACACGCATGGAATTGACGAAATATCTCCAGTAACAGTGTAGATACGTTCAATGAAGTATTAAATCCTGGATATGCAGTACTGCAACAACATTGCATTTGTCCTCGACCCGAGTTGACATAATGCAAACAAGAGCACGTGCGCTGTATTTGGCAGGGAATGTGGAGTATCACGTGTATCGAATTGTCGTGATATCACCAGTAGCAGTGTAGATACATTCAATGACGTATCGAATCCTGAATATGCAGTACTGCAAAAACAATGGATTTGTCCTCGACCCGAATTGACATAATGTAAACAGGAGCAGGTCCGCTGTATGTGGCGGCAACTGTGGAGTATAACGCGCATCGAAATATAGGCATACCACCAATAGCACCGGAGATACGTTTAATTGAATACATAAGACTAAATATGCAAAACTACCATTACAATGAATAAGGCTGGGACTGAGTTGACATAGCGCAAAGTGGCTGATATGCGCTCTATTTGGCAGCAACTGTGCGGTATAGCGCGTATCGAATTGACGAGATATCACCAATAGCAATGTAGATCCGTTCAATGAACTATTGAATCCTGAGTATGCAGTAATACAAGAACATTGCATTTGTCTTCGACCCGAGTTGACATAATGTCAACAGGATCAGATGCGCCGTATTTGGCGGGAAATGTGGAGTATCACGCGCATCAAATTGAAGAGATATCACCTATAGCAGTGTAGATCCGTTCACTGAAATATTGAATCCTGAATGTGCTGTTCTGCAAAATCATTGCCTTTGTCCTCGACCCGAGTTGACATAATGTAAACAGGAGCAGATGCGCCGTATTTGGCAGGGAATGTGGAGTATCACGTGCATCGAATTGCAGGGATATCACCAATAGCACCGTAGGTACGTTTAAATAAATACTTGAGCCTAATACGATAAAATGCAATTACAAAGTATTTGACATGACACAGAGTTGACGATGCGCAAACCGGCTGATGTGCGTAGTATTTGGCAGCGAATGAGGCGTATAACGCGCATCGAATTGCCGGGATATCACCAATAGCAGTGTATATACGTTCAATGAAATATTGAATCCTGTATATGCTGTACTGCAACAACCTTGCATTCGACCTCGACCACAGTTGAAACAATGTAAACAAGAGCTGGTCCTCTGTTTGGCGGCAGCTGTGGAGTATAACGCTCATGGAATTGACGAAATATCACCAACAGTATTGTCGATACGTTCAATGAAGTATTGAATCCAGAGTATGCAGTACTACAAGAACATTGCATTTGTCTTCGACCCGAGTTGACATAATGTAAACAGGAGCAGGTCCACTGTATTTGGCAGCAACTGTGGAGTATAACGCGCATCGAATTGTAGGCATACCATCAATAGCACCGCAGATACGTTTAATTGAATACATAAGACTAATTGTGCAAAACTACAATTAGAATGATTGAGGCTGGGACCTGAGTTGACATAGCGCAAAGTGGCTGATATGCGCTCTATTTGGCAGCAACTGTGCGGTATAGCGCGCATCGAATTGACGAGATATCACCAATAGCAGTGTATATACGTTCAATGAAATATTGAATCCTGAGTATGCAGTACTACAAGAACATTGCATTTGTCTTCGACCCGTGTTGACATAATGTCAACAGGAGCAGGTGCGCCGTATTTGGCAGGGAATGTGGAGTACCAGGCCCATGGAATTGATGAAATATCTCCAGTGGCAGTGTAGATCCGTTCAATGAAGTATTGAATCCTGAGTATGCAGTACTACAAGAACATTGCATTTGTCTTCGACCCCAGTTGATATAATGTGAACAGGAGCAGGTCCGCTGTACGGCGGCAATTGTGGAGCATAACGCGCATCGAATTGTCGGGATATCACCAATAGTAGTGTAGATACGTTCAATGAAGTATTGAATCCTGAATATGCTGTACTGCAACAACCTTGCATTTGACCTCGATCACAGTTGAAACAATGTAAACAAGAGCTGGTCCGCTGTTTGGCGGCAGCTGTGGAGTATAACGCTCATATAATTGACGAAATATCACCAACAGTAGTGTCGATACGTTCAATGAAGTATTGAATATAGTATATGCTGTATTGCAAAAACAATGCATTTGTCCTCGACCACAGTTGACATAATGTAAACAAGAGCACGTGCGCCGTATTTGGCAGGAAATGTTGAGTATCACGCGCATCGAATTGACGAGATATCACCAATAGCAGTGTAGATCCGTTCACTGAAATATTGAATCCTGAATGTGCTGTTCTGCAAAATCATTGCATTTGTCCTCGACCCGTGTTGACATAATGTAAACAGGAGCGGGTGTGCTGTATTCGGCAGGAAATGTGGAGTACAAGGCCCAAGGAATTGATGAAATATCTCCAGTGGCAGTGTATATACGTTCAATGAAGTATTGAATCCTGGATATGCAGTACTGCAACAACATTGCATTTGTCTTCGACCCGAGTTGACATAATGTAAACAGGAGCAGGTGCGCTGTATTTGGCGGCAACTGCGGAGTATAACGCGCATCGAATTGTAGGGACATCAGCAATAGCAGTGAATATACGTTCAATGAAGTATTGAATCCAGTACATGCTGTACTGCAAATACAATGCAATTCTCCTCGACCACATTTGACACAATGTAAACAAGAGCAGGTGTGCTGTATTTGGCGGGGAATGTGCAGTACCACGCGCATCGAACTGTCGTGATATGACCAATAGCAGTGTAGATACATTCAATGACGTATTGAATCCTGAATATGCTGTACTGCAAAAACATTGCATTTGTCCTCGACCCGAGTTGACATAATGTAAACAGGAGCAGGTGCGCTGTATTTGGCGGCAACTGCGGAGTATAACGCGCATCGAATTGTAGGGATATCAGCAATAGCAGTGAATATACGTTCAATGAAGTATTGAATCCAGTACATGCTGTACTGCAAATACAATGCAATTCTCCTCGACCACATTTGACACAATGTAAACAAGAGCAGGTGTGCTGTATTTGGCGGGGAATGTGCAGTACCACGCGCATCGAACTGTCGTGATATGACCAATAGCAGTGTAGATACATTCAATGACGTATTGAATCCTGAATATGCTGTACTGCAAAAACATTGCATTTGTCCTCGACCCGAATTGGCATAATGTAAACAGGAGCAGGTGCGCTGTATTTGGCGGCAACTGTGGAGCATAACGCGCATCGAATTGTAGGCATACCACCAATAGCACCGGAGATACGTATAAATAAATACTTGAGCCTAATACGATAAACTGCAATTACAATGTATTTGACATGACACAGAGTTGACAATGCGCAAACCGGCTGATGTGCGTAGTATTTCGCAGCGAATGAGGCGTATAACGCGCATCGAATTGTCGTGATATCGCCAAGGCAGTGTACATACATTCAATGAAGTATTGAATCCTGAGTATGCAGTACTACAAGAACATTGCAATTGTCCTCGTCCCAAGTTGACATAATGTAAACAGGAGAAGGTGCGCTGTATTTGGCGGCAACTGTGGAGCATAACACGCATCGAGTTGTAGGCATACCACCAATAGCACCAGAGATATGTTTAATTGAATACATAAGCCTAAATATACAAAACTACAATTACAATGAATTAGGCAGGGAACTGAGTTGACATAGCGCACAGTGGCCGACTTGCGCTCGATTTGGCAGCAAGTGTGCGGTATTCCGCGCATCGAATTGACGAGATATCACCAATAGCAGTGTAGATCCGTTCAATGAAATACTGAATCCTGAATATGCTGTACTGCAAAATCATTGCATTTGTCCTCGACCCGAGTTGACATAATGAAAACAGGAGCAGGTGCGCCGTATTTGGCGGGGAATGTGGAGTATCACGCGCATCGAATTGAAGAGATATCACCTATAGCAGTGTAGATCCGTTCACTGAAATATTGAATCCTGAATGTGCTGTTCTGCAAAATCATTGCATTTGTCCTCGACCCGAGTTGACATAATGTAAACAGGAGCAGGTGCGCCGTATTTGGCAGGGAATGTGGAGTATCACGCGCATCGAATTGCAGGGATATCACCAATAGCACCGTAGGTACGTTTAAGTAAATACTTGAGCCTAATACGATAAACTGCAATTACAAAGTATTTGACATGACACAGAGTTGACGATGCGCAAACCGGCTGATGTGCGTAGTATTTGGCAGCGAATGAGGCGTATAACGCGCATCGAATTGCCGGGACATCACCAATAGCAGTGTATATACGTTCAATGAAATATTGAATCCTGTATATGCTGTACTGCAACAACCTTGCATTTGACCTCGACCACGGTTGAAACAATGTAAACAAGAGCTGGTCCGCTGTTTGGCGGCAGCTGTGGAGTATAACGCTCATGGAATTGACGAAATATCACCAACAGTAGTGTCGATACGTTCAATGAAGTATTGAATATAGTATATGCTGTATTGCAAAAACAATGCATTTGTCCTCGACCACAGTTGACATAATGTAAACAAGAGCACGTGCGCCGTATTTGGCAGGAAATGTGGAGTATCACGCGCATCGAATTGACGAGATATCACCAATAGCAGTGTAGATCCGTTCACTGAAATATTGAATCCTGAATGTGCTGTTCTGCAAAATCATTGCATTTGTCCTCGACCCGAGTTGACATAATGTAAACAGGAGCGGGTGTGCTGTATTCGGCAGGAAATGTGGAGTACAAGGCCCATGGAATTGATGAAATATCTCCAGTGGCAGTGTAGATACGTTCAATGAAGTATTGAATCCTGGATATGCAGTACTGCAACAACATTGCATTTGTCCTCGACCCGAGTTGACATAATGTAAACAAGAGCACGTGCGCTGTATTTGGCAGGGAATGTGGAGTATCACGCGCATCGAATTATCCTGATATCACCAATAGCAGTGTAGATACATTCAATGAAGTATTGAATCCTGAGTATGCAGTACTACAAGAACTTTGCATTTGTCTTCGACCCGAGTTGACATAATGTAAACAGGAGCAGGTGCGCTGTATTTGGCGGCAACTGCGGAGTATAACGCGCATCGAATTGTAGGGATATCAGCAATAGCAGTGTATATACGTTCAATGAAGTATTGAATCCAGTACATGCTGTACTGCAAATACAATGCAATTCTCCTCGACCACATTTGACACAATGTAAACAAGAGCAGGTGTGCTGTATTTGGCGGGGAATGTGGAGTACCACGCGCATCGAATTGTCGTGATATGACCAATAGCAGTGTAGATACATTCAATGACGTATTGAATCCTGAATATGCTGTACTGCAAAAACATTGCATTTGTCCTCGACCCGAATTGGCATAATGTAAACAGGAGCAGGTGCGCTGTATTTGGCGGCAACTGTGGAGCATAACGCGCATCGAATTGTAGGCATACCACCAATAGCACCGGAGATACGTATAAATAAATACTTGAGCCTAATACGATAAACTGCAATTACAATGTATTTGACATGACACAGAGTTGACAATGCGCAAACCGGCTGATGTGCGTAGTATTTCGCAGCGAATGAGGCGTATAACGCGCATCGAGTTGTCGTGATATCGCCAAGGCAGTGTACATACATTCAATGAAGTATTGAATCCTGAGTATGCAGTACTACAAGAACATTGCAATTGTCCTCGTCCCAAGTTGACATAATGTAAACAGGAGAAGGTGCGCTGTATTTGGCGGCAACTGTGGAGCATAACACGCATCGAGTTGTAGGCATACCACCAATAGCACCAGAGATATGTTTAATTGAATACATAAGCCTAAATATACAAAACTACAATTACAATGAATTAGGCAGGGAACTGAGTTGACATAGCGCACAGTGGCCGACTTGCGCTCGATTTGGCAGCAAGTGTGCGGTATTCCGCGCATCGAATTGACGAGATATCACCAATAGCAGTGTAGATCCGTTCAATGAAATACTGAATCCTGAATATGCTGTACTGCAAAATCATTGCATTTGTCCTCGACCCGAGTTGACATAATGAAAACAGGAGCAGGTGCGCCGTATTTGGCGGGGAATGTGGAGTATCACGCGCATCGAATTGAAGAGATATCACCTATAGCAGTGTAGATCCGTTCACTGAAATATTGAATCCTGAATGTGCTGTTCTGCAAAATCATTGCATTTGTCCTCGACCCGAGTTGACATAATGTAAACAGGAGCAGATGCGCCGTATTTGGCAGGGAATGTGGAGTATCACGCGCATCGAATTGCAGGGATATCACCAATAGCACCGTAGGTACGTTTAAGTAAATACTTGAGCCTAATACGATAAACTGCAATTACAAAGTATTTGACATGACACAGAGTTGACGATGCGCAAACCGGCTGATGTGCGTAGTATTTGGCAGCGAATGAGGCGTATAACGCGCATCGAATTGCCGGGACATCACCAATAGCAGTGTATATACGTTCAATGAAATATTGAATCCTGTATATGCTGTACTGCAACAACCTTGCATTTGACCTCGAGCACAGTTGAAACAATGTAAACAAGAGCTGGTCCGCTGTTTGGCGGCAGCTGTGGAGTATAACGCTCATGGAATTGACGAAATATCACCAACAGTAGTGTCGATACGTTCAATGAAGTATTGAATATAGTATATGCTGTATTGCAAAAACAATGCATTTGTCCTCGACCACAGTTGACACAATGTAAACAAGAGCACGTGCGCCGTATTTGGCAGGAAATGTGGAGTATCACGCGCATCGAATTGACGAGATATCACCAATAGCAGTGTAGATCCGTTCACTGAAATATTGAATCCTGAATGTGCTGTTCTGCAAAATCATTGCATTTGTCCTCGACCCGAGTTGACATAATGTAAACAGGAGCGGGTGTGCTGTATTCGGCAGGAAATGTGGAGTACAAGGCCCATGGAATTGATGAAATATCTCCAGTGGCAGTGTAGATACGTTCAATGAAGTATTGAATCCTGGATATGCAGTACTGCAACAACATTGCATTTGTCCTCGACCCGAGTTGACATAATGTAAACAAGAGCACGTGCGCTGTATTTGGCAGGGAATGTGGAGTATCACGCGCATCGAATTATCCTGATATCACCAATAGCAGTGTAGATACATTCAATGAAGTATTGAATCCTGAGTATGCAGTACTACAAGAACTTTGCATTTGTCTTCGACCCGAGTTGACATAATGTAAACAGGAGCAGGTGCGCTGTATTTGGCGGCAACTGCGGAGTATAACGCGCATCGAATTGTAGGGATATCAGCAATAGCAGTGTATATACGTTCAATGAAGTATTGAATCCAGTACATGCTGTACTGCAAATACAATGCAATTCTCCTCGACCACATTTGACACAATGTAAACAAGAGCAGGTGTGCTGTATTTGGGGGGGAATGTGCAGTACCACGCGCATCGAATTGTCGTGATATGACCAATAGCAGTGTAGATACATTCAATGACGTATTGAATCCTGAATATGCTGTACTGCAAAAACATTGCATTTGTCCTCGACCCGAATTGACATAATGTAAACAGGAGCAGGTGCGCTGTATTTGGCGGCAACTGTGGAGCATAACGCGCATCGAATTGTAGGCATACCACCAATAGCACCGGAGATACGTATAAATAAATACTTGAGCCTAATACGATAAACTGCAATTACAATGTATTTGACATGACACAGAGTTGACAATGCGCAAACCGGCTGATGTGCGTAGTATTTCGCAGCGAATGAGGCGTATAACGCGCATCGAATTGTCGTGATATCGCCAAGGCAGTGTACATACATTCAATGAAGTATTGAATCCTGAGTATGCAGTACTACAAGAACATTGCAATTGTCCTCGTCCCAAGTTGACAAAATGTAAACAGGAGAAGGTGCGCTGTATTTGGCGGCAACTGTGGAGCATAACACGCATCGAGTTGTAGGCATACCACCAATAGCACCAGAGATATGTTTAATTGAATACATGAGCCTAAATATACAAAACTACAATTACAATGAATTAGGCAGGGAACTGAGTTGACATAGCGCACAGTGGCCGATTTGCGCTCGATTTGGCAGCAAGTGTGCGGTATTCCGCGCATCGAATTGACGAGATATCACCAATAGCAATGTAGATCCGTTCAATGAACTATTGAATCCTGAGTATGCAGTAATACAAGAACATTGCATTTGTCTTCGACCCGAGTTGACATAATGTCAACAGGATCAGATGCGCCGTATTTGGCGGGGAATGTGGAGTATCACGCGCATCGAATTGAAGAGATATCACCTATAGCAGTGTAGATCCGTCCACTGAAATATCGAATCCTGAATGTGCTGTTCTGCAAAATCATTGCCTTTGTCCTCGACCCAAGTTGACATAATGTAAACAGGAGCAGATGCGCCGTATTTGGCAGGGAATGTGGAGTATCACGCGCATCGAATTGTAGGCATATCACCAATAGCACCGGAGGTACGTTTAAATAAATACTTGAGCCTAATACGATAAACTGCAATTACAAAGTATTTGACATGACACAGAGTTGACGATGCGCAAACCGGCTGATGTGCGTAGTATTTGGCAGCGAATGAGGCGTATAACGCGCATCGAATTGCCGGGATATCACCAATAGCAGTGTATATACGTTCAATGAAATATTGAATCCTGTATATGCTGTACTGCAACAACCTTGCATTCGACCTCGACCACAGTTGAAACAATGTAAACAAGAGCTGGTCCTCTGTTTGGCGGCAGCTGTGGAGTATAACGCTCATGGAATTGACGAAATATCACCAACAGTATTGTCGATACGTTCAATGAAGTATTGAATCCTGAGTATGCAGTACTACAAGAACATTGCATTTGTCTTCGACCTGAGTTGACATAATGTAAACAGGAGCAGGTCCACTGTATTTGTCAGCAACTGTGGAGTATAACGCGCATCGAATTGTAGGCATACCACCAATAGCACCGCAGATACGTTTAATTGAATACATAAGACTAAATATGCAAAACTACAATTAGAATGAATAAGGCTGGGACCTGAGTTGACATAGCGCAAAGTGGCTGACATGCGCTCTATTTGGCAGCAACTGTGCGGTATAGCGCGCATCGAATTGACGAGATATCACCAATAGCAGTGTATATACGTTCAATGAAATATTGAATCCTGAGTATGCAGTACTACAAGAACATTGCATTTGTCTTCGACCCGAGTTGACATAATGTCAACAGGAGCAGGTGCGCCGTATTTGGCAGGGAATGTGGAGTACCAGGCCCATGGAATTGATGAAATATCTCCAGTGGCAGTGTAGATCCGTTCAATGAAGTATTGAATCCTGAGTATGCAGTACTACAAGAACATTGCATTTGTCTTCGACCTGAGTTGACATAATGTAAACAGGAGCAGGTCCACTGTATTTGGCAGCAACTGTGGAGTATAACGCGCATCGAATTGTAGGCATACCACCAATAGCACCGCAGATACGTTTAATTGAATACATAAGACTAAATATGCAAAACTACAATTAGAATGAATAAGGCTGGGACCTGAGTTGACATAGCGCAAAGTGGCTGCTATGCGCTCTATTTGGCAGCAACTGTGCGGTATGGCGCGCATCGAATTGACGAGATATCACCAATAGCAGTGTAGATCCGTTCACTGAAATATTGAATCCTGAATGTGCTGTTCTGCAAAATCATTGCATTTGTCCTCGACCCGTGTTGACATAATGTAAACAGGAGCGGGTGTGCTGTATTCGGCAGGAAATGTGGAGTACAAGGTCCAAGGAATTGATGAAATATCTCCAGTGGCAGTGTAGATACGTTCAATGAAGTATTGAATCCTGGATATGCAGTACTGCAACAACATTGCATTTGTCCTCGACCCGAGTTGACATAATGTAAACAAGAGCACGTGCGCTGTATTTGGCAGGGAATGTGGAGTATCACGCGCATCGAATTATCCTGATATCACCCATAGCTGTGTAGATACATTCAATGAAGTATTGAATCCTGAGTATGCAGTACTACAAGATCTTTGCATTTGTCTTCGACCCGAGTTGACATAATGTAAACAGGAGCAGGTGCGCTGTATTTGGCGGCAACTGCGGAGTATAACGCGCATCGAATTGTAGGGATATCAGCAATAGCAGTGTATATACGTTCAATGAAGTATTGAATCCAGTACATGCTGTACTGCAAATACAATGCAATTCTCCTCGACCACATTTGACACAATGTAAACAAGAGCAGGTGTGCTGTATTTGGCGGGGAATGTGGAGTACCACGCGCATCGAATTGTCGTGATATGACCAATAGCAGTGTAGATACATTCAATGACGTATTGAATCCTGAATATGCTGTACTGCAAAAACATT
The DNA here is from genome assembly GCA_911387925.2 of Bombus hypnorum. Lineage (NCBI taxonomy): Eukaryota > Metazoa > Arthropoda > Insecta > Hymenoptera > Apidae > Bombus > Bombus hypnorum. The sequence goes on from OU427031.1 coordinate 11,930,867, forward strand.
GCATTTGTCCTCGACCCGAATTGACATAATGTAAACAGGAGCAGGTGCGCTGTATTTGGCGGCAACTGTGGAGCATAACGCGCATCGAATTGTAGGCATACCACCAATAGCACCGGAGATACGTATAAATAAATACTTGAGCCTAATACGATAAACTGCAATTACAATGTATTTGACATGACACAGAGTTGACAATGCGCAAACCGGCTGATGTGCGTAGTATTTCGCAGCGAATGAGGCGTATAACGCGCATCGAATTGTCGTGATATCGCCAATAGCAGTGTACATACATTCAATGAAGTATTGAATCCTGAGTATGCAGTACTACAAGAACATTGCAATTGTCCTCGTCCCAAGTTGACATAATGAAAACAGGAGCAGGTGCGCTGTATTTGGAGGGGAATGTGGAGTATCACGCACATCAAATTGTCGGGATATCACCAATAGCAGTGTATATACACGTTCGATGAAATATTGAATCCTGAATATCCTGTACTGCAAATGCATTGCATTGTCCTCGACCCGAGTTGATATAATGAGAACAGGAGCAGGTGCGCCGTATTTGGCAGGAAATGTGGAGTATCACGCGCATCGAATTGTCCGGATATCACCAATAGCGGTGTATATACGTTCAATGAAGTATTGAATCCTGAGTATGCAGTACTACAAGAACATTGCAATTGTCCTCGTCCCAAGTTGACATAATGTAAACAGGAGCAGGTGCGCTGTATTTGGCGGCAACTGTGGAGCATAACGCGCACCGAATTGTAGGCATACCACCTATAGCACTGGAGATACGTTTAATTGAATACATAAGTCTAAATATACAAAACTACAATTGCAATGAATTAGGCAGGGACCTGAGTTGACATAGCGGAAAGTGGCCGATTTGCGCTCTATTTGGCAGCAAGTGTGCGGTATTCCGCGCATCGAATTGACGAGATATCACCAATAGCAGTGCAGATCCGTTCAATGAAATATTGAATACTGAATGTGCTGTACTGCAAAAACATTGCATTTGTCCTTGACCAGAGTTGATATAATGAGAACAGGAGCAGGTACGCTGTAATCGGCAGGAAATGTGGAGTACAATGCGCATCGAATTGACAAGATATCACCAATAGCATTGTGGATCCGTTCAATTAAGTATGCAATCCTGAATATGCTGTACTGCAAAAACATTGCATTAGACCTCGACCCGGGTTGACATAATATAAACAGGAGCGGGTGCGCTGTTCTGCGGCAACTGTGGAGTATATCGCGCATCGAGTTGTAGGCATACCACCAATAGCACAGGAGATACGTTTAATTGAATACTTAAGCCTAAATATGCAAAACTACAATTACAACGAGTTAGGCCGGGACCTGAGTTGACATAGCGCACAGTGGCTGATTTGCGCTCTATTTGGCAGCAAGTGTGCGGTATTCCGCGCATCGAATTTACGAGATATCACAATAGCAGTGTAGATCCGTTCAATGAAGTATTGAATCCTGAATGTGGTGTACTGCAAAAACATTGCATTTGTCCTTGAACCGAGTTGACATAATGTAAACAGGAGATGGTGCGCTGTATTTGGCAGGAAATGTGGAGTATCACGCGCATCGAATTGTCGGGATTTCACCAATAGCAGTGTATTTACGTTCAATGAAGTATTGAATCCTGTATATGCTGTGCTGCAACAATATGGCACTTGTCCTTGAACCGAGTTGACATAATGTAAACAGGAGCAGGTACGCTGTATTTGGCGGCAAATGAGGAGTATAACGCACATAGATTTGTCGACATACCACGAATAGCAGCGGAGATAGTTTTAAATAAATTCTTGATCCTATAATGATAAACCCCAGCTACAATGTATTTGACAGGACACAGAGTTGACAATGCGCAAACTATGTGATGTGCGTAGTATTTGGCAGCAAATGAGGAGTATAACGCGCTTCGAATTGTCGGGATTTCACCAGTAGCAGTGTATTTACGTTCAATGAAATATTGAATCCTGAATATACAGTACTACAACAAAATTGCATTTGTCCTCGACCCGAGTTGACATAATGTAAACAGTTTCAGTTGCGCTGTATTTGGCGGCAACTGTGGAGTATAACGCGCATAGATTTGTGGACATACCACGAATAGCAGCGGAGATACGTTTAAATAAATACTTGAGCCTAATATGATAAACTGCAATTACAATGTATTTGACAGGACACAGAGTTGACAATGCGCAAACTCTCTGATGTGCGTAGCATTTGGCACCGAATGAGGAGTATGACACGCTTCGAATTGTCGGGATATCACGAATAGCATTGTATATACGTTCAATGAAATATTGAATCCTGAATGTGCTGTTCTGCAAAAACATTGCATTTGTCCTCGATCCGAGTTGACATAATGTAAAGAGGAGCAGGTGCGCCGTATTTGGCGGCAAATGCGGAGTATAACGCGCATAAGTTTGTCGACATACCACGAATAGCAGCGGAGATACGTTTAAATAAATATTTGAGCCTAATATGATAAACTGCAATTACAATGTATTTGAAAGGACACAGTTGACAATGCGCAAACTGGCTGATGTGCGTAGTATTTGGCAGGAAATGTGGAGTAAGACGCGCTTCGAATTGTCGGGATATCACCAATACCAGTGAATGTACGTTCCATGAAATATTGAATCCTGAATATGCAGTACTACAACAAAATTGCATTTGTCCTCGACACGAGTTGACATAATGTAAACAGGATCAGTTGCGCTGTATTTGGCTGCAACTGTGGAGTACAAGGCGCATCGAATAGTAGGCATACCACCAATAGCACCGTAGATACATTCATTGAAATAATGAATCCTGAATATGCAGTACTACAACAAAATTGCATTTGTCCTCGACCCGAGTTGACATAATGTAAACTGGAGCAGGTCCGCTGTACTTGGCGGCAAATGAGGATTATAACGCGCATCAAATTATCGGGATATCACCATTGCAGTGTATTTACGTTCAATGAAGTATTGAATCCTGAATATGCAGTACTGCAGCAACCTTGCATTTGTCCTCGGCCCGAGTTGACATGATTTAAACAGGAGCAGGTGCGCTGTATTTGGCAGGGAGTGTGGAGTATAACGCGCATCGAATTGTCGTCGTATCTCCAATCGAAGCGGAGAAACGTTCAATTGAATATTGAAGCCTGAATATGCAGTACTGCAATAATATTGGATTTCACCTCGAAACGAGTTGTCATAATGCAAGCAGGAGCATGTCGTCTATATTTGGCAGAAAATGTTGAGTATAACGCGCATGGAATTGTTGTGATATCACCAATAGCAGTGTAGATACATTCAATGAAGTATTGAATCCTGAATATGCAGTACTACAACAACATTGCATTTGTCCTCGACCCGAGTTGACATAGTGTAAACAGGAGCAGGTGCGCTGTATTTGGCGGCAAATGTGGAGTATAACGCGCATACATTTGTCGACATACCACGACGAGCAGCGAAGATACGTTTTAATAAACACTTGAGCCTAATATGATAAACTGCAAATACAATGTATTTGACAGGACACAGAGTTGACAATGCGCAAACCGGCTGATATGCGTAGAATTTGGCAGCGACTGAGGAGTATAACGCGCATCAAATTGTCTGGATATCACGAATAGCAGTGTAGATACATTCAATGAAATATTGAAACCTGGATATGCAGTACTGCAACAACATTGCATTTGTTCACGATCAGCGTTGACATAATGTAAACAGGAGCAGGTGCGCTGTATTTGGCAGGAAATGTGGAGTACAAAGCGTATGAAATTGACGAAATATCTTCAGTAGCATTGTAGATCCATTCAATAAAATATTGGATACTGAATATGCTGTACTGCAGCAACATTGCATTTGACCTCGACCCGAGTTGACATAATGTAAACAGGAGCAGGTGCGCTGTATTTGGCAGGAAATGTGGAGTATAATGCGCATCGTATTGTAGGCATACCACCAATAGCACCGGAGATACGTTCAATTGAATACTTAAGCGTAAATATGCAAAACTACAATTACAATGAATTAGGCAGGGACCTGAGTTGCCATAGCGCACAGTGGCTGATTTGCGCTCTATTTGGCAGCAAGTATGCGGTATTTCGCGCATCGAATTGACGAGATATCACCAATAGCAGTGTAGATCCGTTCAATGAAATATTGAATCCTGTATATGCTATACTGCAACAACATGGCACTTGTCCTCGATCCCAGTTGACATAATGTGAACAGGAGCAGGTGCCCTGTATTTGGCAGGGAATGTGGATTATCACCCGCATCGAATTGTCAGGATATCACCAATGGCAGTGTATATACGTTCAATGAAATATTGAAACCTGGATATGCAGTACTGCGACAACATTGCATTTGTTCACGATCAGCGTTGACATAATGTAAACAGGAGCAGGTGCGCCGTATTTGGCAGGAAATGTGTAGTGTCAGGCGCATCTAATTGTCGGGATATCATCAATAGCAGTGTATATACGTTCAATGAAGTTTTGAATCCTGTATATGCAGCACTGCAATAACATTGCATTTGTCCTTGACACGAGTTGACATAATGTAAACAGGAGCAGTTGCGCTGTATTTGGCTGGAAATGTGGAGTACAAAGCGTATGAAATTGACGAAATATCTTAAGTAGCATTGTAGATCCATTCAAAAAAATATTGGACACTGAATATGCCGTACTGCAACAACATTGCATTTGTCCTCGACCCGAGTTGAGATAATGGAAACAGCAGCAGGTGCGCCGTATTTGGCAGGAAATGTGTAGTGTCAGGCGCATCTAATTGTCGGGATATCATCAATAGCAGTGTATATACGTTGAATGAAGTTTTGTATCCTGTATATGCAGCACTGCAATAACATTGCATTTGTCCTTGACACGAGTTGACATAATGTAAACAGGAGCAGGTGCGCTGTATTTGGCTGGAAATATGGAGTATCATGCGCATCGAATTGTCCGGATATCACCATGGCAGTGTATATACGTTCAATGAAATATTGAATCCTGTATATGCTATACTGCAACAACATGGCACTTGTCCTCGATCCCAGTTGACATAATGTGAACAGGAGCAGGTGCGCTGTTTTCGGCAGGAAATGTCGAGTACAAGGCGCATGGAATTGACGAAATATCTCCAGTAGCAGTGTAGATACGTTCAATGAAGTATTGAAACCTTAGTATGCAGTACTACAGGAACATTGCATTTGTCTTCGAGCCCAGTTGACATAATGTAAACAGGAGCTGGTCCGCTGTTTGGTGGCAACTGCGGAGCACAACGCGCATCGAGTTGTAGGCATACCACCAATAGCACCGGAGATGCGTTTAATTGAATTCATAAGCCTAAATATGCAAAACTGCAATTTTAATGAATTAGGCAGGGACCTGAGTTGACATAGCGCACAGTGGCTGATTTGCGCTCTATTTGGCAGCAAGTGTGCGGTATACCGCGCATCGAATTGACGAGATATCACCAATAGCAGTGTATATACGTTCAATGAAATACTGAAACCTGAATATGCCGTACTGCAGCAACATTGCATTTGTCCTCGACCCGAGTTGACATAATGTAGACAGGAGCAGGTGCGCTGTATTTGGCAGGGAATGTGGAGTATCACGCGCTTCGAATTGTCGGGATTTCACCAGTAGCAGTGTATTTACGTTCAATGAAATATTGAATCCTGAATATACAGTACTACAACAAAATTGCATTTGTCCTCGACCCGAGTTGACATAATGTAAACAGTTTCAGTTGCGCTGTATGTGGCGGCAACTGTGGAGTATAATGCGCATAGATTTGTGGACATACCACGAATAGCAGCGGAGATACGTTTAAATAAATACTTGAGCCTAATATGATAAACTGCAATTACAATGTATTTGACAGGACACAGAGTTGACAATGCGCAAACTCTCTGATGTGCGTAGCATTTGGCACTGAATGAGGAGTATGACACGCTTCGAATTGTCGGGATATCACGAATAGCATTGTATATACGTTCAATGAAATATTGAATCCTGAATGTGCTGTTCTGCAAAAACATTGCATTTGTCCTTGACCTGAGTTGATATAATGTAAACAGGAGTAGGTGCGCTGTATATGGCAGCAAATGTGGAGTAGATCGCGGGTGGAATTGTCGAGATATCTGGAATAGAATCTCAGATTCGTGCAATTGAATAGTTCGGGCAGTATCTCCAAGACGCCCATTACGCTGGGTTTGGAAGGAGGAAGAGATGACATTGCGCAATCCGGCTGATGTGGGTAGTACTTGACAGCAAATGTGGGGGTTCAATTGAATATTTTAGACAGAATCAACAAAATTGCATTTACAATGGATTTTTCAGGACACAGTGTTGACATTGCGCAGAGCGGTTGATGTGCGCTGTACCTGGCAGTAAATGTGGGGTATAATGCGCATCGAATTGTCGACATACCACCGATAGCACCGGAGTTACGTTGGAATGACTACTGAAGCCTTAATATGCTAAAGTGCAATTACAAAGGATTTGGAAGGGACAAGGGTTGCCACATTAAAAACCGGCTGATGCACGCCGTAGTTGGCAGCAAATGTGGAGTATAACGCGCATCGTATTGTCGACATATCTCAAATGGGAACGGAGATACGTACAATTGAATATTTAATGTAGAATCTGCAAAATCGCACATGCGCTGGATTTGACAGGGCCCACAGTTGACATAGAGCGAATCGGCTGATTTGCGCTGTAGGTGGCAGCAAATGAGGAGTACATCTCACCTTTAGTTAGCGTAAAATCTCCAATAGCAGCGGTGATACGTTGAATTTAATATTGAATACTGGGCCTGTTACGATACAGATATTATTAGACTTTAACGGAAGGGATGTAACGCATTGCACGACTCAGCGTCAATATAGGTTACATTGTCGTTATTTCGTCAGAATATTGCAGCGACTGAAACAAATTGCCGTCTCAATGGTACCATTTTATTTCAAGATTTACGCTACAGTTCTGAATCATTTTCGCCGAACCAGACCGTGTCATGTTCTCGCAAATGCAAGCAGTCAAATTAAGTTACATACTATCAATTAGAATCTGATACATTTTTGTGATGCAACATCGATGGGATGATTTCGCTCTGAAATTTTCGGAGGACCACGTAACCTTCCAACGACGACCGCCGTACGAGCAGCGGATAAGCTTACTTCGCGTCTTAGGTTACTTCCACCACGTACTCTACATCTTGATTCTTGGTTTTCAACTTTCGTGGCTGCTGGTCCGAGAAACTCTTTCCTGACTTGCTTTCTCGTATGTCGCATGTGACGTCTTGCTCTCCGCCGTAGACACTTGTCCGATCTACATACGTTCAACCATTTACGCGAGACAAGCGCGGCGCTCTGCAGGGTCGGGGGATCCAATTTTCGAAGAATCAAGTGCGAAATCTCCAGTGGTAGTTCGGAAATGATATCTACCTTGCTTGGCACGAACAGACCTACGACGCGTAATAGAGATCTAAAAAACTCCATGTTGCTTCTACTGTTGCGCGAGCACGACTGACGACCTGACTGAGAATTGAGGTATATATATGTACTACTCGTCACGGTGGACTGCGTGTTCCACTCCCGGCTGGGAGTGCTGGTCAGTCAGAATCGATCGCGTGTGCATGTATTTTCATACATACATATATATGTCGGAGATGAAAGAACACCGGAGCTTTTGGAATTTTGAATAATAATCCCGCAACATTGTAACCTAGAGTCTACTACAGCTGTAATTAAACAATTGTAGTTATTCAATCCGATTTGTAATTGTTCGAGATTTGTGATAATGAGCTTGGGCTCGAGGCGACAGCCAGTCGCCGAACGTAGCCGCGGTCACGGGATGAACGCTTTGTCTAACAAAGGTATGGAGTAATTCTATAGCTCTCCTTAAAAGAAATATTCGTGGCGGCACGCGACAGTAAACATTCCAACGGTCTCTGTCCCGTAGCTCGCCACACGCAGACCCTATTCTTCGAGTAAGATGATTGCCAGATGTCGATGCGTCTCCGCAGTACATGTTCAGCTAGCCTGAGGGCCCGTTATAAATCTTAGGATTTAGTTGACTAAAGTCCTTCAAACAAATAGTCTTTGTCCCAGCTACGGGAAGATAGGAGAGACCTATTTTTCAACGAACGGCGTCTCCCACTAGCAACTTTCCCCCGAGGGTGGCTAGCATCTTTTTCTAACCACCGATATGGAGATTAACCAATTAGCAGCAACGCCAATTTCCCTTACTTTCTGAACGAAGGCTTTCCTCGACGAATCCGATGATCTCGTGTCCTTAGACACACCCCATCATAGTTTTCCTCTGCAGCATCATCGCGACGGAGAGTCATTCTCTCGTGAGGTCGTATTAGCGAGTTACTTAGAGTCTGTACGCTCGGTGGATGTTTCACGTTTTAACAAAGAGTCCAACTTAGATTTTGCGAGCACGTTCATCTATCATCCCGTCGACCGCGGATTCGTTATGGAACCTAGGATTATTGTCACTAGTTTCTCGAGTATCTAATTATCGCGGTTACTTGTCCAGTTCTATGACAATCGTACTTGCACTAGTCAATGTCTTCTCTATTGCGTAACGACACGTGTAGACCAAACGAAGATTCGTTTCACGCCCCTAACTCTAATTCTAATGCAAACCCGACATCAGAAGTGGGATCAGTGCCGGTTATAACAGTGCAAGAGCTTATGACCATCGTGCGCGAGTTAATTCAGTCGCTAGTGCAAAATCGAGTGTGGAACCTAACAATTTTCGCCACCGCGTTTTAACCCTGAAACCGCGGGCTTCGACTCCGCTGCACGACGCGCAGCTATCAATCTGATTATGGAGGAAAATCCCTTACAAAGCAGTGCCCTGAATATACTTTCAATAACGAGTATCAAATCGACTTCTACGTATTGGAGGCGCCAACTGGTAGATCAAGCCATCCGGGTGAGTCGTTTCCATTTTACCCCGATTTTGGAGCCGAGTGTTCATTAATTAAAGAACTCGTAGTCTTGAGATTTTCTGGCAAAGGAACGATTGATATAGTAGTAATGCGAGGAATAAGAAATATTTGTACTAAACGTACCTCTCAAATCTTGTTCGTTGCAGGTGTTAATGATTAAAGATAAATTTTTATATCCTCGCTGATAGTTATTTAAGGTATGATGTCGCGATTGATCGTGAGATTTTAAGTCAAGGTTTTAGCGTAATATTACACAAACTAGCCTCGCTATGTGTAAAACGAAAATAATTAATGCCTGTAATAAGACCGCTGAAAACGAGATCGATGTTAATGAAGTTGACAATGAGGTACGTGGTAGTGATAAAAGTCGATTAATTTTCTTTTCGAAGATTCAAAGATTCATCCGTTACGGGTTTCCTACGTACTCGCGTAAATACAGGCCAGTTAGAAGTACAATTAATTGATCCTAACATCACCGTACAAGGAGTCCTAATAGACTTCGCGGGGAGGAGCGCAGAATAGTACGTGAGAGAATAAGCGAATTAATTAGAGCCGAAAATCATAGGGCCTAGTAATTCACCGTTCGCGAGCCCTGTGTTACTCGTGAAGACGAACGATGGTTCAGATAGATGATTGGTAGATTTTCGAGAACTAAATGAAAATACGGTCGCGGATCGGTATCCTTTACCCTTTATTGCGGATCAAGTCGCGAGATTGCCAAAGCGAGATATTTTGTTAGTCTGGACATGGCCAGCGGGTTTCGCCAAATCCCTATTCATTCTAATTCTAGGAAATACACAGCATCGGCTACCCCCGTCGGACGATTTGGACAATAAGTTGTTGCTTTCTTCAAATTCCTGTGTGCCCTTGTTCGGTCCATTCGACGTCTTTTAATTGCATGGCATGGTTGCGTGCGCGTCTGGTGTTTCTTTCGGAATCGTTTTTCCGAACCGCGATATTACGCTGACTCCGTCGAAAACGGGGATTCTTGCATTTTCGGACAACCCTAATAATTCTGCAATTAATACTTGTCTGAATATTCTAATATTTGTGTTCTTCCTTGCTGTAATTTTGTAAACCATCAAAGCGTTTACCACGGAGATCCTCGGAAGGAGTCGCATGCCAAGTCATCTGTACCATTTGACCCTTTTTCTAATTGTAGTCACATAAGAAACCATTTGATCGGAGTGATCTGTACCACACTTTCCTTCATTGTATCCAGCAGCGGCTGGCGATTTTAATGTTACGAACAAACGAAACGAGAGATCATTCTTGAGGCAGCCAACGTGCCATTCGTACGTTGTTGTCTATTCGGATGATGTCCTAATTATTGCCGACTCAATAGATCCAGCTCTAAGAGGATTGCACACCGTGTTAGATACCCTCGTAAAAGCCGGAATCTCCTTTAACTTTTCAAAATGTTCTCTTCTAAAGACATCGGTACTCTATTTGGGATATGTAATTCACGACGGAGAACTTCGTTCCAGTCCTGGTAAAATACACGCCTTGAGTTCTTTACCTGCGTCAACGACCGTCACACAGCTCAGGCAGTTCATAGGTTTAACCTTTCATTTCCGAAAAATTCGTCCCTAAAGCTTCACGGGTAACGAAACCCTTGTATGCACGTACTTCCGGTAATAAAAACACGACTTGGACGGATAGGCATGGAAAAATAACGCAAAAGGTAATTTCCGTCCTGATCGACGCGCCGGTGTTAATGGTATTTGACCCGAACTATCCGATAGGACTTCATACCGACGCTAGTTCGGATGGACACGAGGCTATTTTAACGCACAAGATTGAAGGTAAAAGTAGAGTAATAGAATATTACAGTATAAGGAGTAGCCCTGCGGAATCTAGATATCATTCCTATGAACTAGAAACGTTAACGGTTGTAAACGCCGTCGAGCATTTCTGTCATTATCTACACGGACGAGAATTTCTTGTCGTCACCGATTGTAATTCTTTGAAGGCATCCAGTAGTAAAGTAAATTTAAAAGACAAGGTTCACAGGCGATGGGCTTACTTACAAACTTTTACTTTTGACGTTCTGTACCGGAAGGGTAAACGAGTGGCCCACGTAGACTTCTTCTCGCGAAATCCCGTAGACTTGGGTCACCGTACGATCAACGAAGTCATGGAGAGGGAAATCAACCCGACCGAAACCTCCGAAGATTGGCTATTAGCGAAATAACGTCGCGACCCACAAATTTCTGAGATCGTCAACAAATTGCAGAACGAAGAGCTCGCGGAAGACGTCGCGAATACGTACGAGTCACGGTCCGGTACCCTTCATCGTAAAATACAGAGAAAAGACAGAACTCTCTGCTTGCCCATTGTCCCGAGAGGTTTTAGGTGGTCCGTTATTAACCATGTGCAACAGTCAATTATGCACTTAGGTTGGGATAAAACGCTTGAGAAACTGTGCGAGTATAACTGGTTCGAAGGAATGGCGAAGTATGTTCGCAAATTCGTAGAGAACTGTCATGCTTGTCAAGTTTCGAAGGCCAGTTCAGGTAAAATACAAGCTGAATTACATCCTATACCTAAGACCAGCATACCTTGGCATACAGTTCACGTGGACATAACGGACAAACTAAGCGGTAAAAGTGGTTCGAAAGAATATGTCATTGTTTTGCTCGACAGCTTCACTAGATTCGCATATCTGCATCATACTCGTAAAATAGATTCTCCTAGTACCGTTCAAGCACTTAAGTATGCTATATTTTATTCGGCAGTCTTTGCTGGATGATAGCGGATCAAGAGAGGTGTCCTACGGGCAAAGAATTTCAAGATTTTTGTCTAGATAGACACATTAAACTCCACTTAATCTCAACCGGTGCAAGTAGGGTCAACGGACAGGTAGAGCGTACCATGGGTACGCTAAAGAACATATTCACGACCATAGAAACGACCGGGCGATCTCGGCTAGACGCGATTGACAAAATACAGTTGGCTTCGAACTGCACCACCAACCGCGTGACTAAATCGAGTCCATTGGAACTATTAATTGGTAGAACAGCAAAGATCCTACGACTCGTTGATACTCGACGGTATTGAAGAAAGAAAAGTAGATATCTCCGATGTAAGGCAGCAGGCAATAGAGAATATAGAAACTAGTGCTAGGTACGACAGAGGTGGATTCGACAAAACCAAAGCTAAAGTAGGTAGGTTTAATCCCGGTGATTTTGCATTACGCAAGAATGAGGAAGTAAACCAAACGAGGTTAGATCCGAAATTCAGGAGTCCATTCCAGATAGCAAAAGTTTTGGAAGGAGATAGATATACTTTAAAAACCTTGGACGGCAAACGATCCTATAAGGACAGACATGACAGACTGAGAAAAATGCCAGAAAGTTGCGTCCCTGCTGAGTTGGACGTCTGCTGTGATGACAACGATAGTGATAATAACGATGCGAGTACACTGACCTCGGAGGATCATTAATACCACGCCTTTTGTAATATTCCCAGTGGGGCCCTGCGCTATGTCCACCGCGATGTACTGTATTTTCTGATACGTCCACCGAGACAACGAGCGCACGTGTGATATACCCACTTTGATGTTTGTGCTGTTTTATGATATGTCCACCGCGACATACTGTATTTTCTGATACGTCCACCGCGACGATGAGCACACATGTAATATAACGCGCTATGTCCACCGCGATGTACTGTATTTTCTGATACGTCCACCGAGACAACGAGCGCACGTGTGATATACCCACTTTGATGTTTTGTGTTGTTTTATGATATGTCCACCGCGACGTACTGTGTTTTCTGATACGTCCACCGCGACGATGAGCACACATGTAATATAACGCGCTATGTCCACCGCGATGTACTGTATTTTCTGATACGTCCACCGAGACAACGAGCGCACGTGTGATATACCCACTTTGATGTTTTGTGTTGTTTTATGATATGTCCACCGCGACGTACTGTGTTTTCTGATACGTCCACCGTGACAACGAGTGCACATGCTTTGTGCTGTTTTATGATATGTCCACCGCGACATACTGTATTTTCTGATACGTCCACCGCGACGACGAGCACACATGTAATATAACCAACGTAGTGGTACGATCCAACAAACCGAGATTCATCAGTGTACGAAATCGAAAATGATCTATTGTGTCATTACGGTCTGACGGGTAACTCACAGAATGCAACTAGTACTTTGAAGACAAATTAAAACGCTACTAATTTTATTTCTCTTTCATTTCCTTGCTTGTCAAACCTCCGAACAGAATTTTGTTGCCAAACTGGACCCTTGACTTATTTGGAACATTTAGTTGAACGGTAAATAATATCAGTTACATCGAGTCTAACGTTGGAAAAACGCAATATTTTAGTTACACACGAGGACGTGTGATAGTCAGGATGGCCGTGTCGGAGATGAAAGAACACCGGAGCTTTTGGAATTTTGAATAATAATCCCGCAACATTGTAACCTAGAGTCTACTACAGCTGTAATTAAACAATTGTAGTTATTCAATCCGATTTGTAATTGTTCGAGATTTGTGATAATGAGCTTGGGCTCGAGGCGACAGCCAGTCGCCGAACGTAGCCGCGGTCACGGGATGAACGCTTTGTCTAACAAAGGTATGGAGTAATTCTATAGCTCTCCTTAAAAGAAATATTCGTGGCGGCACGCGACAGTAAACATTCCAACGGTCTCTGTCCCGTAGCTCGCCACACGCAGACCCTATTCTTCGAGTAAGATGATTGCCAGATGTCGATGCGTCTCCGCAGTACATGTTCAGCTAGCCTGAGGGCCCGTTATAAATCTTAGGATTTAGTTGACTAAAGTCCTTCAAACAAATAGTCTTTGTCCCAGCTACGGGAAGATAGGAGAGACCTATTTTTCAACGAACGGCGTCTCCCACTAGCAACTTTCCCCCGAGGGTGGCTAGCATCTTTTTCTAACCACCGATATGGAGATTAACCAATTAGCAGCAACGCCAATTTCCCTTACTTTCTGAACGAAGGCTTTCCTCGACGAATCCGATGATCTCGTGTCCTTAGACACACCCCATCATAGTTTTCCTCTGCAGCATCATCGCGACGGAGAGTCATTCTCTCGTGAGGTCGTATTAGCGAGTTACTTAGAGTCTGTACGCTCGGTGGATGTTTCACGTTTTAACAAAGAGTCCAACTTAGATTTTGCGAGCACGTTCATCTATCATCCCGTCGACCGCGGATTCGTTATGGAACCTAGGATTATTGTCACTAGTTTCTCGAGTATCTAATTATCGCGGTTACTTGTCCAGTTCTATGACAATCGTACTTGCACTAGTCAATGTCTTCTCTATTGCGTAACGACACGTGTAGACCAAACGAAGATTCGTTTCACGCCCCTAACTCTAATTCTAATGCAAACCCGACATATATATATATATATATATATATATATATATATATATATATATATATATATATATATATATGTCGGAGATGGAAGAACACCGGAGCTTTTGGAATTTTGAATAATCCCGCAGCATTGTAACCTAGAGTCTACTATAGCTGTAATTAAACAATTGTAGTTATTCAATCCGATTTGTAATTGTTCGAGATTTGTGATAATGAGCTTGGGCTCGAGGCGACAGCCAGTCGCCGAACGTAGCCGCGGTCACGGGATGAACGCTTTGTCTAACAAAGGTATAGAGTAATTCTATAGCTCTCCTTAAAAGAAATATTCGTGGCGGCACGCGACAGTAAACATTCCAACGGTCTCTGTCCCGTAGCTCGCCACACGCAGACCCTATTCTTCGAGTAAGATGATTGCCAGATGTCGATGCGTCTCCGCAGTACATGTTCAGCTAGCCTGAGGGCCCGTAATAAATCTTAGGATTTAGTTGACTAAAGTCCTTCAAACAAACAGTCTTTGTCCCAACTACGGGAAGATAGGAGAGACCTATTTTCCAACGAACGGCGTCTCCCACTAGCAACTTTCCCCCGAGGGTGGCTAGCATCTTTTTCTAACCACCGATATGGAGATTGACCAATTAGCAGCAACGCCAATTTCCCTTACTTTCTGAACGAAGGCTTTCCTCGACGAATCCGATGATCTCGTGTCCTTAGACACACCCCATCATAGTTTTCCTCCGCAGCATCATCGCGACGGAGAGTCATTCTCTCGTGAGGTCGTATTAGCGAGTTACTTAGAGTCTGTACGCTCGGTGGATGTTTACGTTTTAACAAAGAGTCCAACTTAGATTTTGCGAGCACGTTCATCTATCATCCCGTCGACCGCGGATTCGTTATGGAACCTAGGATTATTGTCACTAGTTTCTCGAGTATCTAATTATCGCGGTTACTTGTCCAGTTCTATGACAATCGTACTTGCACTAGTCAATGTCTTCTCTATTGCATAACGACACGTGTAGACCAAACGAAGATTCGTTTCACGTCCCTAACTCTAATTCTAATGTAAACCCGACATCAGAAGTGGGATCAGTGCCGGTTATAACAGTGCGAGAGCGTACGACCATCGTGCGCGAGTTAATTCAGTCGCTAGTGCAAAATCGAGTGTGGAACCTAACAATTTTCGCCACCGCGTTTTAACCCTGAAACCGCGGGCTTCGACTCCGCTGCACGACGCGCAGCTATCAATCTGATTATGGAGGAAGATCCCTTACAAAGCAGTGCCCTGAATATACTTTCAATAACGAGTATCAAATCGACTTCTACGTATTGGAGGCGCCAACTGGTAGATCAAGCCATCCGGGTGAGTCGTTTCCATTTTACCCCTATTTTGGAGCCGAGTGTTCATTAATTAAAGAACTCGTAGTCTTGAGATTTTCTGGCAAAGGAACGATTGATATAGTAGTAATGCGAGGAATAAGAAATATTTGTACTAAACGTACCTCTCAAATCTTGTTCGTTGCAGGTGTTAATGATTAAAGATAAATTTTTATATCCTCGCTGATAGTTATTTAAGGTATGATGTCGCGATTGATCGTGAAATTTTAAGTCAAGGTTTTAGCGTAATATTACACAAACTAGCCTCGCTATGTGTAAAACGAAAATAATTAATGCCTGTAATAAGACCGCTGAAAACGAGATCGATGTTAATGAAGTTGACAATGAGGTACGTGGTAGTGATAAAAGTCGATTAATTTTCTTTTCGAAGATTCAAAGATTCATCCGTTACGGGTTTCCTACGTACTCGCGTAAATACAGGCCAGTTAGAAGTACAATTAATTGATCCTAACATCACCGTACAAGGAGTCCTAATAGACTTCGCGGGGAGGAGCGCAGAATAGTACGTGAGAGAATAAGCGAATTAATTAGAGCCGAAAATCATAAGGCCTAGTAATTCACCGTTCACGAGCCCTGTGTTACTCGTGAAGACGAACGATGGTTCAGATAGATGATTGGTAGATTTTCGAGAACTAAATGAAAATACGGTCGCGGATCGGTATCCTTTACCCTTTATTGCGGATCAAGTCGCGAGATTGCCAAAGCGAGATATTTTGTTAGTCTGGACATGGCCAGCGGGTTTCGCCAAATCCCTATTCATTCTAATTCTAGGAAATACACAGCATCGGCTACCCCCGTCGGACGATTTGGACAATAAGTTGTTGCTTTCTTCAAATTTCTGTGTGCCCTTGTTCGGTCCATTCGACGTCTTTTAATTGCATGGCATGGTTGCGTGCGCGTCTGGTGTTTCTTTCGGAATCGTTTTTCCGAACTGCGATATTACGCTGACTCCGTCGAAAACGAGGATTCTTGCATTTTCGGACAACCCTAATAATTCTGCAATTAATACTTGTCTGAATATTCTAATATTTGTGTTCTTCCTTGCTGTAATTTTGTAAACCATCAAAGCGTTTACCACGGAGATCCTCGGAAGGAGTCGCATGCCAAGTCATCTGTACCATTTGACCCTTTTTCTAATTGTAGTCACATAAGAATCCATTTGATCGGAGTGATCTGTACCACACTTTCCTTCATTGTATCCAGCAGCGGCTGGTGATTTTAATGTTACGAACAAACGAAACGAGAGATCATTCTTGAGGCTCCTTTGAAAACACGTATGGCAGCCAACGTGCCATTCGTACGTTGTTGTCTATTCGGATGATGTCCTAATTATTGCCGACTCAATAGATCCAGCTCTAAGAGGATTGCACACCGTGTTAGATACCCTCGTAAAAGCCGGAATCTCCTTTAACTTTTCAAAATGTTCTTTTCTAAAGACATCGGTACTCTATTTGGGATATGTGATTCACGACGGAGAAATTCGTTCCAGTCCTGGTAAAATACACGCCTTGAGTTCTTTACCTGCGTCAACGACCGTCACACAGCTCAGGCAGTTCATAGGTTTAACCTTTCATTTCCGAAAAATTCGTCCCTAAAGCTTCACGGGTAACGAAACCCTTGTATACACGTACTTCCGGCAATAAAAACACGACTTGGACGGATAGGCATGGAAAAATAAGGCAAAAGGTAATTTCCGTCCTGATCGACGCGCCGGTGTTAATGGTATTTGACCCGAACTATCCGATAGGACTTCATACCGACGCTAGTTCGGTTGGACACGAGGCTATTTTAACGCACAAGGTTGAAGGTAAAAAGTAGAGTAATAGAATATTACAGTATAAGGAGTAGCCCTGCGGAATCTAGATATCATTCCTATGAACTAGAAACGTTAACGGTTGTAAACGCCGTCGAGCATTTCTGTCATTATCTACACGGACGAGAATTTCTTGTCGCCACCGATTGTAATTCTTTGAAGGCATCCAGTAGTAAAGTAAATTTAAAGGACAAGGTTCACAGGCGATGGGCTTACTTACAAACTTTTACTTTTGACGTTCTGTACCGAAAGGTTCACAGGTGATGGGCTTACTTACAAACTTTTACTTTTGACGTTCTGTACCGGAAGGGTAAACGAGTGGCCCACGTAGATTTCTTCTCGCGAAATCCCGTAGACTTGGGTCACCGTACGATCAACGAAGTCATGGAGAGGGAAATCAACCCGACCGAAATCTCCGAAGATTGGCTATTAGCGGAATAACGTCGCGACCCACAAATTTCTGAGATCGTCAACAAATTGCAGAACGAAGAGCTCGCGGAAGACGTCGCGAATACGTACGAGTCACGGTCCGGTACCCTCCATCGTAAAATACAGAGAAAAGACAGAACTCTCTGCTTGCCCATTGTCCCGAGAGGTTTTAGGTGGTCTGTTATTAACCATGTGCAACAGTCAATTATGCACTTAGGTTGGGATAAAACGCTTGAGAAACTGAGCGAGTATAACTGGTTCGAAGGAATGGCGAAGTATGTTCGCAAATTCGTAGAGAACTGTCATGCTTGTCGAGTTTCGAAGGCCAGTTCAGGTAAAATACAAGCTGAATTACATCCTATACCTAAGACCAGCATACCTTGGCATACAGTTCACGTGGACATAACGGACAAACTAAGCGGTAAAAGTGGTTCGAAAGAATATGTCATTGTCTTGGTCGATGCCTTCACGAAATTCGTGTATTTACACCACACTCGCAAATTGGATTCGCCCAGCGTTATCAAAGCAGTTAAGTCCGCTATATTTTTGTTCGGGAGTCCCTGTCGGATAATAGCAGATCAGGGTAGATGTTTTACGGGCCGGGAATTTCGAGAGTTCTGCGACAGTAAACAAATTAAAGTTCATTTGATTGCGACCGGTGCAAGTAGGGCCAATGGGCAGGTAGAACGTATCATGAGTACGCTAAAAAATATGTTTACCACGGTAGAAACGACCGGGCGTTCATGGCAAGACGCGCTCGGGGAGATACAATTGGCTTTGAACTGCACCGCCAACCGCGTAACTAAGTCGAGCCCATTGGAACTGCTGATCGGTAAAATAGCAAGACCCTACGGGTTGTCCCTATCCGATAGCACCGAAGAAAGAGAGGTAGACCTTGTCAATGTAAGGCAGCAGGCGATAAAAAACATGGAAGCGAGCGCCAAATACGACAAAAACAGGTTAGACGAAACTAGAGCTAGGATAGTTAAGTTCAATCTCGGCGACTACGTATTACTCAAAAACGAAGAGAGGAATCAGACTAAGTTAGACCCAAAATTCAAGGGCCCTTTTGTAATAACGGAAATTTTGGACGGAGATAGGTATGTTTTGAAAACAGTAGACGGTAAACGATCCTATAAGTATAGTCATGATAGGTTGAGGAAAATGCCGGATGGTTGTATCCCTGCCGAATTGGACGTCTGTAGCGATGGCGAGGACAGTGACCAGGGCGATATGGGTACCCGGATCTCGGAGGATCACAAGCACGATGAGGATAACGCCTAGCAGAGTAATGTAGGAGAGCTCGATGTGTCCATGTGATGGAGTTCACATGTGTTCCGAGCGATAATGTAGGGAAGCTCGATGTGTCCGTGTGATGGAGTTCACATGTGTTCCGAGCGATAGTGTAGGAAAGCTCGATGTGTCCGTGTGATGGAGTTCACATGTGTTCAGAGCGATAATGAAGGAAAGCTCGATGTGATGGAGTTCACATGTGTTCAGAGCGATAATGAAGGAAAGCTCGATGTGATGGAGTTCACATGCGTTCGGAGCGATAATGTAAGAAAGGTCAGGAAGGCCGAGCAATAAGTTAAATGTACCATCGAGTGGAGGCCGTGTAACAGGTTAAAGGCACCATTGGGTGATAATGCTAGGAAGCCCGTCGGACCGTGTGTTAGATTCACATGCTCTTGGGGCGACAATGTAACAAAACTCTGGGCGGTCGTGCGATCCAGAAAAGCGAGATCCACTTGGGTGCGAAATCGAGAATGGTCCGTCATGTCATCGCGACCAGATTAACAACCTGCAGGATGCAACTAGCATTTTGAATACCAATCATAATGTCATTAGTTTGTTTCTCTTATTCCTTTTGTTACCAAATTCCTGATCAAAATTTGCTGTTAAACCGGACCCTTGATTTAGTTAAGTTGCAAAATAATGTTATTTGTACCGAATCTAATGTTGGAAAAATACAGTATTTTAGTTACACACGAGGACGTGTGATAGTCAGGATGACCGTGTCGGAGATGAATGAACATCGGAGCCTTTGGAATTTGAATAATCCCGCAACATTGTAATCTAGAGTCTACTATAGCTGTAACTAAACAATTGTAGGTATTCAATCCGATTGTAATTGTTCGAGAGTTGTGATAGCGAGCTTGGGCTCGAGGCGACAGTCAGTCGCCGAACGTAGCCGCGGTCACGGGATGAACGCTTTGTTTAGCAAAGGCATGGAGTATCTCTATATCTCGATTTGAAAAGGAAATAGTTGTAACACTCGACAGTAAACATTCCAACGGTCTCTGTCCCGTAGCTCGCCACACGCAGAGCCTATTCTTCGAGTAAGATGATTGCCAGATGTCGATGCGTCTTCGCAGTACATGTTCAGCCAGCCTGAGGGCCCGCTATAAATCTTAGGATTTAGTTGACTAAAGTCTTTCAAACAAACAGTCTTTGTCCCAGCTACGGGAAGATAGGAGAAACCTATTTTTCAACGAACGGCGTCTCCCACTAGCAACTTTCCTGCGAGGGCGACTAGCATCTTTTTCTAACCACCGATATGGAGATTGACCAATTAGCAGCAACGCCAATTTCCCTTACCTTCCGAACGAAGACTGCCCTCGACGAATCCGATGATCTCGTGTCCTTAGACACACCCCATTATAGTTTTCCTCTGCAGCATCATCGCGACGGAGAGTCATTCTCTCGTGAGGTCGTATTAGCGAGTTACTTAGAGTCTGTACGCTCGGTGGATATTCCACGTTTTAACAAAGAGTCCGACTTAGATTTTTGTGAGCACGTATATCTATCATCCCGTTGACCGCGGATTCGTTATTGAGCCTAAGATCAACATGACTAGTATCGCGAGTGTCCAACCGCCACGGATGATTGTCGAGTCTGTAGTATCCCTACTCGTGTTAGCAAGCCGCGCCTTTGTTATATCACAACGATGGTCAAGCCCAATGCAGATTTATCAAACGCCTACAACCCTATTCCTGACGCTTCTCCGACATATATATGTCGGGTTTACATTAGAATTAGAATAAGAGGCGTGAAACGAATCTTCGTTTGGATTACACGCGTCGATATGCAATAGAGAAGACATTGACTAGTGCAAGTACGATTATCATAGAACTGGACAAGTAACCGCGGTAATTAGTTACTCGAGAAACTAATGACAATGATCCTAGCTTCCATAACGAATCCGCGGTCGACGGGATGATAGATTAACGTGCTGGCAAATTCTAAGTCGGACTCTTTGTACAGATTCTAAGTAACTCGCTAATACGACCTCACGAGAGAGAATGAATCTCCGTCGCGATGATGCTGCAGAGGAAAACTATAATGGGGTGTGTCTAAGGACACGAGATGATCGGATTCGTCGAGGAAAGCCTTCGTTCAGAAAGTAAGGGAAATTGGCGTTGCTGCTAATTGGTCAATCTCCATATCGGTGTTTAGAAAAAGATGCTAGCCACCCTCGGGGGACAGTTGCTAGTGGGAGACGCCGTTCGTTGAAAAATAGGTCTCTCCTATCTTCCCGTAGCTGGGACAAAGACTGTTTGTTTGAGAGACTTTAGTCAACTAAATCCTAAGATTTATAACGGGCCCTCAGGCTAGCTGAACATGTACTGTGGAGACGCATCGACATCTGGCGATCATCTTACTCGAAGAATAGGCTCTGCGTGTGGCGAGCTACGGGACAGAAACCGTTGGAATGTTTACTGTCACGTGCCGCCACAAATATTTCTTTTAAGGAGAGCTATAGAATTACTCCATACCTTTATTAGACAAAGCGTTCATCCCGTGACCGCGGCTACGTTCGGCGACAGACCGTCGCCTCGAGCCAAAGCTCACTATCACAAATCTCGAACAAATACAATTGGATCGAAAGACGACAATTGTTTAATTACGCCTATGATAGAATCTAGATTACGGTGTTAGGGGATTTTCCCGAAGTTCCAAAGGGGAGGCTCCGATGTCCTTTCATCTCCGACATATATATATATATATATCATGTATTCGTGCTCATTCGCGCTTGTACTGTCCGGCTAGAATGCGTTTAAGTGGAATCTTGAATACAATGTGTCTAAAAACATTACTGTATCTGTCCAGTGCGTTCATGTACACATTCCCTTCGCTCAGGGACAGATTTTTATCAGACAAATCGATAAGCGTTGAATTATTTCACAACAATATATCGCAATTGAAATAATGCTAATCGAGTGTGCAAGGTAGCAGAACTAAGTCACTGTTGACATTTATCGTAATGGCAGTGAATAATTCTAGGCGACCGAAGGGAAATGTAGAGCTGTAATAATCCAGTTCTGATTCGTACGAACTATACAGCAACTACAACCGAATCTCTACCGAACAATTGATCTGTACATTACCTAACAGGTGCCTTCAATGCCCGATTTGCGTATAGGCTGTGCCCGATTTCAATCGGCGGTGTGCACTACCACTACATTGGTTGAAAACTTTTACTGTGTAAAGTGTCTACACCGCAACGTTAAAATAGCCTCGCTTTCATTGCAATGAATCAGTTGTTTGCACGATACAGGGATGCCAGAACCTGTTATGCCTTAAGCTACAGTTGTCGCAGGGAAGCAGTGAAACACGTAAATGTAGAACGGGAGATAGTTACGTTACAATAGTTTACTAATGAGTCTACAACACGTAGACGACTTTCATATTCTTCCCCTACGAGACCTGAAGAGATAAAGAGATGAACAAGAAGTTACACGTTATTATTAACAGATATAATGTAATCATAGACAGAGAAAATGAATATGGTTGCTTGCTCCCAGGTTATAATCGAATTTTCGCAATATTGCTAGTTCGATGTCACCTTCCTAGAATTCCAATTTTGGAATTCCAATATCGCACCGCTTCAGGTTTGCCGCTTCATTCAGCTTTTATTCGACACACTGCATCGATTAAACTTTCTTTACTCCACTCAGCTCCAAGACACGTGTTACTCTTTCTTTTATACTGATTCTATATCTTGAGATTAACACGAACATGAAATAAGAGAAGACGAGTAAATGGTATATACAAATATGCTTGAATTACGAAGCTTTTCATTAGCAATTAAAAAACTTGCCTTGAGATGTTTTAGCCACGTTATCCATATTATCAAATCCTTTCTGTATTTTGAACGTTAAGAGCGGCAATTTAATCGATTTAGCTTCCACTGACACAGCGTGGAATCACTTTCGACTAAAAGTGCGACATCTCTCCTAAACACGCGCAAAGTAGAAAGTTTGAACATTCATGTTACCTGTTACTGTAAAGATGCATGCCATTTCTTGACGAGTGTGTCGCAGAAACAGTTCAGCAATAGAAAATAGATCAACCGCATTCCTCCAAATGGAACAACAACTTCCTTAATGCAATAATTGATCTGTCTTGGAGCCCCCTATAACAAATTATTAACGTATCTATGGGCTATTTAGAAAGTACAAATAGCGGACAGACAAAATAGTTGAAGGCGTTCAAGAGCATGAAGAGTATTATGCGCTTCGAATAACCGACGTACCTCTAATTGCGAATAATTGAATATTTCAGCCTAAATATGAACAACTGCATATACATAGGATTTGAACAGGGGCAGAGTTGATATAGCGTAAACAGGCCAACGAGCGCGGTATTTGGCAGCAAATGTGTAGCATAAAATGCTTCGAACTGTTCACATACCTCGAATGGCAGCGGAAATACGTTCAATTGAATATTTAAGACAGAATATGCTTAGTTGCATTAACGCTGGATTTGACAGGACACAGAGTTGACATTGCGCAAACCAGCTGATATGCGTGGTATTTGGCAGCGAATGAGGAGTATAACGCGCATCGAATTGTCGGGATATCACCAATAGCAGTGTATGTACGTTCAATGAAGTATTGAATCATGAATATGCTGTACTGCAACAGCATTGCATTTGTCCTCGATCAGAGTTGACATAATGTGAACAGTAGAAGGTGCGCTGTATTTGGCAGGAAATGTGGAGTACAACGCGCATGGAATTGACGAAATATCTTCAGTAGCATTGTAGATACATTCAATGAAATATTGAATACTGAATATGCTGTACTGCAACAACATTGCATTTGTCCTCGACCCGAGTGGAGATAATGGAAACAGGAGCAGTTGCTCTGTACTTGGCAAGGAATTTGGAGTATCACGCGCATCGAATTGTCGTGATAACACCAATAGCAGTGTAGATACATTCAATGAAGTATTGAATCCTGAATATGCTGTACTGCAACAACATTGCATTTGTCCTCGATCCGAGTTGACATAATGTAAACAGAAGCAGGTGCGCTGTATTTGGCAGGAAATGTGGAGTACAACGCGCATGGAATTGCCGAAATATCTCCAGTAGCAGTGTAGATACGTTCAATGAAGTATTGAATCCTGAATATGCTGTACTGCAGCAACATTGCATTTGTCCTCGACGCGAGTTGACATAATGTATACAGGAGCAGGTGCGCTGTTCGGCGGCAACTATGGAGCATAACGCGCATCGAATTGTAGGCATACCACCTATAGCGCCGGAGATACGTTTAATTGAATACATAAGCCTAAATATGCAAAACTACAATTAGAATGAGCTAGGCAGGTACCTGAGTTGACATATCGCAAAGTGGCCGATTTGCGCTCTATGTGGCAGCGACTGTGCGGTATACCGCGCATCGAATTGTTGGGATATCATCAATAGCAGTGTATATACGTTCAATAAAATATTGAATACTGTATATACTGTACTGCAACAACACTGCATTTGACCTCGACCCGAGTTGACATAATCTTTACAGTAGCAGGTGCGCTGTATTTGGCAGGAAATGTGGAGTACAACGCGCATGGAATTGCCGAAATATCTCCAGTAGCAGTGTAGATACGTTCAATGAAGTATTGAATCCCGAATATGCTGTACTGCAACAACATTGTATTTGCCCTTGACCCGAGTGGAGATAATGTAAACAAGAGCATGTGCGCTGTATTTGGCAGGGAATGTGGACTACCACGCGCATCGAATTGTAGGCATACCACCAATAGCACCGGAGATACGTTTAATTGAATTCATAAGCCTAAATATGCAAAATTACAATTACAATGAATTGGGCAGGGACCTGTGTTGACATAGCGCAAAGTGGCTGATTTGCGCTCTATGTGGCAGCAACTGTGCGGCATACCGCGCATCGAATTGTTGGGATATCATCAATAGCAGTGTATATACGTTCAATAAAATATTGAATACTGTATATACTGTACTGCAACAACATTGCATTTGCCCTCGACCCGAGTGGAGATAATGGAAACAGGAGCAGGTCCCCTGTATTTGGCGGCAAATGAGGAGTATAACGCGCATAGATTTGTCGACATACCACGAATAGCAGCGGAGATACGTTTAAATAAATATTTGAGCCTCATATAATAAACTGCAATTACAATGTATTTGACAGGACACAGAGTTAGCAATGCGCCAACCGGCTGATGTACGTAGTATTCTGCAACGAATGAGGAGTATAACGCGCATCGAATTGTCGGGATATCACCAATGGCAGTGTATGTACGTTCAATGAAATATTGAATCCTGAATATGGTGTACTGCAACAACATTGCAATCGTCTTCGACCCCAGTTGACATAATGTAAACAGGAGCAGGTGCGCTGTATTTAGCGGCAAATGAGGAGTATAACGCGCATAGATTTGTCGGCATACAAGGAATAGCAGCGGCGATACGTTTAAATAAATACTTGTGCATAATATGATAAAATGCAATTACAATGTATTTGACAGGACACAGAGTTGGCAATGCGCCAACCTGCTGATGTACGTAGTATTCTGCAGCGAATGAGGAGTATAACGCGCATCGAATTGTCGGGATATCACCAATAGCAGTATATATCCGTTCAATGAAATATTGAATCCCGTATATGCTGTACTGCAAAAACATGACACTTGTCCTCCATCCGAGTTGACATAATGTAAACAGGAGCGGGATCGCTGTATTTGACAGGGAATGTGGAGTATCACGCGCATCGAATTGTCGGGATATCACCAATAGCAGTGTATTTACTTTCAATGAAATATTGAATCCTGAATATGCTGTACTGCAGCAACATTGCATTTGTCCTCGAAACGAGTTGACATAATATACACAGGAGCAGGTGCACTGTATTTGGCAGGAAATGTGGAGTATCACAAGCATCGAATTCTCGTGATATCAGCAATAGAATTGTAGATACATTCAATGGAATATTGAATCCTGAATGTGCTGTACTGCAAAAACATTGCATTTGTCCTTGACCCGAGTTGACATAATGTAAACAGGAGCAGATGCGCTGTATTTGCCAGGAAATGTGGAGTATAACGCGCTTCGAATTGTCGCGATATCACGAATAGCAGTGTATATACGTTCAATGAAATATTGAATCCTGAATATGCTGTACTGCAGCAACATTGCATTTGTCTTCGACCCGAGTTGACATAATGTAAACAGGAGCAGATGCGCTGTATTTGCCAGGGAACGTGGAGTATAACGCGCTTCGAATTGTCGCGATATCACGAATAGCAGTGTATATACGTTCAATGAAATATTGAATCCTGAATATGCTGTACTGCAGTAACATTGCATTTGTCTTCGACCCGAGTTGACATAATGTGAACAGGAGCAGGTGCGCTGTATTTGGCAGGGAATGTGGAGTATCACGCGCATCGAGTTGTCGGGATGTCACCAGTAACAGTGTATTCACGTTCAATGAAATATTGAATCCTGAATATCCTGAACGGCAAAAACATTGGATTTGTCCTCGACCCCAGTTGACTTAATGTAAACAGGAGCAGGTCCCCTGTATTTGGCGGCAAATGAGGAGTATAACGCGCATAGATTTGTCGACATACCACGAATAGCAGCGGAAATACGTTTAAATAAATATTTGAGCCTAATATAATGAACTGCAATTAGAATGTATTTGACAGGACACAGAGTTGACAATGTGCCAACCGGCTGATGTACGTAGTATTCTGCAGCGAATGAGGAGTATAACGCGCATCGAATTGTCGGGATATCACCAACGGCAGTGTACGTACGATCAATGAAATATTGAATCCTGAATATGGTGTACTCCAACAAAATTGTAATCGTCTTCGACACCAGTTGACATAATGTAAACAGGAGCAGGTGCGCTCTATTTGGCAGGAAATGTGGAGTATCATGCTCATCGAATTGTCGAGATATCACCATGGCAGTGTATATACGTTCAATGAAATATTGAATCCTGTATTTGCTGTACTGCAACAACATTGCATTTGTCCTCGAACCTAGTTGGCATAATGTAAACAGGAGCAGGTGCGCTGTATTTGGCGGCAAATGAGGAGTATAACGTGCATAGATTTGTCGACATACCACGAATAGCAGCGGAGATAAGTTTACATAAATACTTGAGCCTAATATGATAAACTGCAATTACAATGTATTTGACTGGACACAGAGTTGACAATGAGCAAGCTCTCTGATGTGCGTAGTATTCGGCAGCGAATGAGGAGTAAAACGCGTTTCGAATTGTCGGGATATAACGAATAGCAGTGTATATACGTACAATGAAGTATTGAATCCTGAGTATGCAGTACTACAAGAACATTGCATTTGTCTTCGACCCCAGTTGACATAATGAAACAGGAGCAGGTGCGCTGTATTTGGCAGGAAATGTGGAGTATCATGCGCATCGAATTGTCGGGATATCACCATGGCAGTGTATATACGTTCAATGAAATATTGAATCCTGTATTTGCTGTACTGCAACAACATGGCATTTGTCCTCGATCCGAGTTGACATAATGTAAACTGGAGCAGGTGCGCTGTATTTGGCAGGGAATGTGGATTATCATGCGCATCGAATTGTCGGGATATCACCATGGCAGTGTATATACGTTCAATGAAGTATTGAATCCAGGATATGCAGTACTGCAACAACATTGCATTTGTCCTCGACCCCAGTTGACATAATGAAAACAGGAGCAATTGTGCTGTATTCGCCAGGACATGTGGACTACAACACGCATGGAATTGACGAAATATCTCCAGTAACAGTGTACATACGTTCAATGAAGTATTGAATCCAGGATATGCAGTACTGCAACAACATTGCATTTGTCCTCGACCCGAGTGGGACAAAATGTAAACAGGAGCAGGTGCGCTGTATTTGGCGGCAACTGTGGAGTATAACGCGCATCGAATTGTAGGCATACCACCAATAGCACCGGAGATACGTGTAATTGAATACTTAAGCTTAAATATGCAAAGCTACAATTACAATGAATTAGGCAAGGTCCTGAGTTGACATAGCGCACAGGGGCCGATTTGCGCTCTATTTGGCAGCAAGTGTGCGGTATACCGCGCATCGAAATGACGAGATATCACCAATAGCAGTGGATATCCGTTCAATGAAATATTGAATCCTGAATGTGTTGTACTGCAAAAACATTGCATTTGTCCTTGACCCGAGTTGACATAATGTAAACAGGAGCAGGTGCGCTGTATGTGTAGGGAAATATGGAGTATAACGCGCATGGATTTGTCGACATACCACGAATAGCAGCGGAGATACGTTTAAATAAATACTTGAGCCTAATATGATAAACTGCAATTTCAATGTATTTGACAGGACACAGAGTTGACAATGCGCAAACTCTCTGATGAGCGTAGTATTTGGCAGCGAATGAGGAGCATAACGCGCTTGGAATTATCGGGATATCACGAATAGCAGTGTATATACATTCGATGAAATATTGAATCCTGAATATCCTGCACTGCAAAAAGATTGCATTGGTCCTCGACCCGTGTTGACATAACGCAAACAGGAGCAGTTGCGCCGTATTTTGCAGGGACTGTGGAGTATCAGGCGCATCGAAGTGTCGGGATATCACCAATGGCAGTGTATGTATGTTCAGTGAAGTATTGAATCCTGAATATGCAGTACTACAAAAATATTGCATTTGTCCTCGACCCGAGTTGTCATAATGTAAAGAGTAGCAGGTGCGCTGTATTTGGCGGCAACTGTGGAGTATAACGCGCATCGAATTGTAGGCATACCACCAATAGCACCGGAGATACGTGTAATTGAATACTTAAGCTTAAATATGCAAAGCTACAATTACAATGAATTAAGCAGGGTCCTGAGTTGACATAGCGCACTGTGGCTGACTTGCGCTCTATTTGGCAGCAAGTGTGCGGTATACCGCGCATCGAAATGACGAGCTATCACCAATAGCAGTGGATATCCGTTCAACGAAATATTGAATCCTGAATGTGCTGTACTGCAAAAACATTGCATTTGTTCTTGACCCGAGTTGACATAATCTAAACAGGAGCAGGTGCGCTGTATTTGTCAGGAAATGTGGAGTATAACGCGCATGGATTTGTCGACATACCACAAATAGCAGCGGAGATACGTTTAAATAAATACTAGAGCCTAATATGATAAACTGCAATTGCAATGTATATGACAGGACACAGAGTTGACAATGCGCAAACTCTCTGATGTGCGTAGCATTTGGCAGCGGATGAGGAGTGTAACGCGCTTCGAATTGTCGGCATATCACGAATAGCAGTGTATATACGTACAATGAAATATTGAATCCTGAATATGCTGTACTGCAACAACATTGCGTTTGTCCTCGACCCACATGACATAATGTAAACAGGAGCAGGTCCGCTGTTTGGTTTTAACTGTGGAGCATAACGCGCAACGAGTGGTAGGCATACCACCAATAGCACCGGAGATACGTTTAATTGAATAAAAAAGCCTAAGTATGCAAAAAAACAATTACAATGAATTAGGCAGGGACCTGAGTTGACATAGCGTGAAGAGGCTGATTTGCGCTCTATTTGGCCGCAACTGTGCGGTATAGCGCGCATCGAATTGTCGAGATATCACCAATAGCAGTGTAGATCCGTTCAATGGAATATTGAATCCTGAATATGCTGTACTGCAACAACATTGCATGTGTCCTCGACCCGAGTTGACATAATGTAAACAGCAACAGGTGCGTCGTATGTGGCAGGAAATGTGGAGTATCACGCGTATCGAATTGTCGGGATATCACCAATGGCAGTGTATGTACGTTCAATGAAGTATTGAATCCGGTATATGATGTACTGCAAAAACAATGCATTTGCCCTCGACCCGAATGACATAATGTAAACAGGAGCAGGTGCGCTGTATTCGGCGGCAAATGAGGAGTATAACGCGCATAGATTTGTCGACGTACCACGAATAGCAGCGGAGATACTTTTAAATACATACTTGAGCCTAATATGATAAACTGCAATTACAATGTATTTGACAGGACACAGAGTTGACAATGCGCCAATTCTCTGATGTGCGTAGTATTTGGCAGCGAATGAGGAGTATAACACGCTTCGAATTGTCCGCATATCACGAATAGCAGTGTATATACGTTCAATGAAATATTGAATTCTGTATATACAGTACTGCAACAACATTGCATTTGTCCTCGACCCGTGTTGACATAATGTAAACAGCAACAGGTGCGTCGTATGTGGCAGGAAATGTGGAGTATCACGCGTATCGAATTGTCGGGATATCACCAATGGCAGTGTATGTACGTTCAATGAAGTATTGAATCCGGTATACGATGTACTGCAAAAACAATGCATTTGTCCTCGACACGAATGACAAAATTTAAACAGGAGCAGGTCCACTGTTTATCGGCAACTGTGGAGCATAACGCGCATCGAATTGTAGGCATACCACCAATAGCACCGGAGATACGTTTAATTGAATACATAAGCCTAAATATGCAAAACTACAATTACAATGAATTAGGCAGGGACCTGAGTTGACATAGCGCAAAGTGGCTGATTTGCGCTCTATTTGACAGCAACTGTGCGGTATAGCGCGCATCGAATTGACGAGATATCACCAATAGCAGTGTAGATCCGCTCAATGGAATATTGAATCCTGAATATCCTGAACGGCAAAAACATTGGATTTGTCCCCGACCCGAGTTGACATAATGTAAACAGGAGCAGGTGCGCTGTATTTGGCAGGGATTGTGGAGTACCACGCGCATCGAATTGTCGGTATTTCACCAATATCAGTGTATTTACGTTCAATGAAATATTGAATCCTGAATATGGAGTACTTCAACAACATAGCAATTGTCCTCGACCCCAGTTGACATAATGCAAACAGGAGCAGGTGCGCCGTGTTTGGCAGGGAATGTGGAGTATAATTCGCTTCGAATTGTCGGGATAACACAAATAGCAGTGTATATACGTTCAATGAAATATTGAATCCTGAATATGCTGTACTGCAGCAACATTGCATTTGTCTTCGACGCGAGTTGACATAATGTAAACAGGAGCAGGTGCGCCGTATTTGGCAGGAAATGTGGAGTATCACGGGCATCGAATTGTCGGGATATAACCAATAACAGTGTATTTACGTTTAATGAAATATTGAATCCTGAATATGCTCTACTTGCAGAAACATTGCATTTGGTGTCGACCCGAGTTGACATAATGTAAACAGGAGCAGGTACGCTGTATTTGGCAGGGAATGTGGAGTATCACGCGCATCGAATTGTAGGCATACCACCAATAGCAGCGGAGATACGTTTAATTGAATACTTAAGCCTAAATATGCAAAACTACAATTACAATGAATTAGACAGGGACCCGAGTTGACATAGCGCAAACCGGCTGATCTGCGTAGTATTTGGCAGCTAATGAGGAGTACAACGCGCATCGAATTGTCAGGATATCACTAATGGCAGTGTATATACGATCAATGAAATATTGAATCCTGAATATCCTGAACGGCAAAAACATTGGATTTGTCCCCGACCCGAGTTGACATAATGTAAACAGGAGCAGGTGCGCTGTTTGGCGGCAGCTGTGGAGCATAACGCGCGTCGAATTGTAGGCATACCACCTATAGCACCGGAGATACGTTTAATTGAATACATAAGCCTAAATATGCAAAAATACAATTGCAATGAATTAGGCAGGGACCTGAGTTTACGTAGCGCACAGTGGCTAATTTGCGCTCTATTTGGTAGCAACTGTGCGGCATACCGCGCATCGAATTGACGAGATATCACAAATAGCAGTGTAGGTCTGTTCAATGAAATACTGATTCCTGAATATGCTTTACTGCAACGACAATGCAATTGTCCTCGACCCCAGTTGACTTAATGTAAACAGGAGCAGGTCCGCTTTATTTGGCGGCAAATGTGGAGTATAACGCGCATAGATTTGTCAGGATATCACTAATAGCAGTGTATATACGATCGATGAAATATTGAATCCTGAATATCCTGCACTGCAAAATCATTGGATTTGTCCTCGACCCGAGTTGACATAATGTAAACGGGAGCAGGTGCGCCGTATTTGGCAGGAAACGTGGAGTATCACGCGCAGCGAATTGACGAGATATCACCATTAGCAGTGTAGATCCGTTCAATGAAATATTGAATCCTGAATATGATGTACTACAACAACATTGCATTTGTCTTCGACCCCAGTTGACTTAATGTGAACAGGAGCAGGTCCCCTGTATTTGGCGGCAAATGAGGAGTATAACGCGCGTAGATTTGTCGACATACCACGAATAGCAGCGGAGATACGTTTAAATAAATATTTGAGCCTAATATAATAAACTGCAATTACAATGTATTTGACAGGACACAGAGTTGACAATGCGCAAGCCGGCTGATGTGCGTAGTATTTGGCAGCGGATGAGGAGTATCACGCGCATCGAATTGTCAGGATATCACCAATAGCACCGGATATACGTTTAATTGAATACTTAAGCCTAAATATGCAAAACTACAATTACAATGAGTTAGGCAGGGACCTGAGTTGACATAGCGCACAGTGGCTGATTTGCGATCTATATGGCAGCAAGTGTGCGGCATTCCGCGCATCGAATTGACGAGATATCACCAATAGCAGTGTAGATCCGCTCAATGTAATATTGAATCCTGAATATCCTGCACTGCAAAATCATTGGATTTGTCCTCGACCCGAGTTGACATGACGTAAACAGGAACAGGTGTGCTGTTTGGCGGCAACTGTGGAGTATAACGCGCATGGAATTGTAGGCATACCACCTATAGCACCTGAGGTACTTTTAATAGAATACATAGCCCTAAATATGCAAAACTACAATTACAATGAATTAGGCAGGGACCTGAGTTGACATAGCGCAAAGTGGCTGATTTGCGCTCTATTTGGCAACAACTGTGCGGTGTACCTCGCATCGAATTGTCGAGATATCACAAATAGCAGTGTAGATCCGTTCAATGAAATATTGATTCCTGAGTATGCAGTACTACAAGAACATTGCAATTGTCCGCGACGTCAGTTGACATAATGTAAACAGGAGCACGTCCGCTGTATTTGACGGCAAATGGGGAGTATAACGCGCATAGATTTGTCGACATACCACGAATAGCAGCGCAGATACGTTTAAATTAATACTTGAGCCTAATATGATAAACTGCGATAACAATGTATTTGACAGGACACAGAGTTGACAATGCGCAAACCTGCTGATGTGCGTAGTATTTGGCAGCGAATGTGGAGTATCACGCGCATCGAACTGTCGGGATATCACCAATAGCAGTGTATATACGTTCAATGAAATATTGAATCCTGAATATGCTCTATTTCAGCAACATTGCATTTGTGCTC
Source organism: Bombus hypnorum (assembly GCA_911387925.2). NCBI lineage: Eukaryota > Metazoa > Arthropoda > Insecta > Hymenoptera > Apidae > Bombus > Bombus hypnorum. Next base: position 11,964,582 of record OU427031.1, read on the forward strand.
GACCCGAGTTGACATAATGTAAACAGTAGTAGGTGCGCTGTATTCGGCAGGAAATGTGGAATACAAGGCGCATGGAATTGACGAAATATCTCCAGTAGCAGTGTAGATACGTTGAATGAAGTATTGAATCCTGGATATGCCGTACTTTAACAACATTGCATTTGTCCTGGATCGGAGTTGACATAATGTAAACAAGAGCAGGTGCGCTGTATTTGGCAGGGAATGTGGAGTATCACGCGCATCGAATTGTAGGCATACCACCAATAGCAGCGGAGATACGTTTAATTGAATACTTAAGCCTAAATATGCAAAACTACAATTACAATGAATTAGACAGGGACCTGAGTTGACATAGCGCAAAGTGGCTGATTTGCGCTCTGTTTGGCAGCAACTGTGCGGTATACCGCGCATCGAATTGACGAGATATCATCAATAGCAGTGTAGATCTATTCAATGAAATATTGAATCCTGAATGTGCTGTACTGCAACAACATTGCATTTGTCCTCGACCCGAGTTGACATAATGTAAACAGGAGCAGGTGCGCTGTTTGGCGGCATCTGTGGAGCATAACGCGCATCGAATTGTAGGCATACCACGAATAGCAGCGGAGATACGTTTAAATAAATACTTGAGCCTAATGTGATAAACAGCAATTACAATGTATTTGACTGAACGCAGAGTTGACAATGCGCAAACCGGCTGATGTGCGCAGTATTTGGCAGCGAATGAGGAGTATAACGCGCATCGAACTGTCGGGATATCACCAATAGCAGTGTATATACGTTCAATGCTGTATTTATCACAGTATATGCTGTACTGCAAAAACAATGCATTTGTCCTCGACCACAGTTGACACAATGTAAACAAGAGCAGGTGCGCTGTAGTCGGCGGGGAATGTGGATCAACACGCGCATCGAATTGTCGTGATATGACCAATAGCAGTGTAGATACATTCAATGAAGTACTGAATCCTGAATATGCAATACTACAGCAACATTGCTTTTATCCTTGATCGGAGTTGACATAATGTAAACAAGAGCAGGTGCGCTGTATTTGGCAGGGAATGTGGAGTATCACGCGCATCGAATTGTCGGGATATGACCAATCGCAGACCAATCGGAACTGTGCGTCCGGTCGTTCGAACTTAGAAAATTTTCGGACCGAACGTGTTTTTTCGAGTTATCTTCGTTAAAAGTGTTACGAGGTACGAATATTTTTGCATAAATAGACGTAACTCGATAAAATACGTCGGGATTAAGCGTTTTTCACATTGGCAATAGCTTGGAAAAATTTTCGAACCGATGCGACCGGTCGTTGGAACTTGGAAAAATTCCGAGCCGGTACGTTGGGACTTAGAAGATTTCCGAGAGCGAAAAAGGTTTTTCGGGTTTACTCCGTTAAAAGCGTTACGAGGTACGATTTTTTTACAGATATCGACGTAACTCGATAAACTACGTTGGGATTAATGGTGTTTTCCGTCTGAAAACATTTTTTACGATCGGACCTATGCGTCCGGTCGTTCGAACTTAGAAAATTTTCGGACCGAACGTGTTTTTTCGAGTTATCTTCGTTAAAAGTGTTACGAGGTACGAATATTTTTGCATAAATAGACGTAACTCGATAAAATACGTCGGGATTAATGGTTTCATTCCGTCTGAAAACATTTTTTTACGATCGGACCTATGCGTCTGGTCGTTCGAACTTAGAAAATTTTCGGACCGAACGGGTTTCTTCGAGTTTACTCCGTTAAAAGCGTTGCGAGGTACGATTTTTTTACAGATATCGACGTAACTCGATAAACTACGTCGGGGTAAATGGTCTTTTCCGTCTGAAAACATTTTTTACGATCGGACCTATGCGTCCGGTCGTGCGAACTTAGAAAATTTTCGGACCGAACGTGTTTTTTCGAGTTATCTTCGTTAAAAGTGTTACGAGGTACGAATATTTTTGCATAAATCGACGTAACTCGATAAAATACTTCGGGATTAATGGTTTTCTTCCGTCTGAAGACATTTTTTACGATCGGACCTATGCGTCCGGTCGTTCGAACTTGAAAGATTTTCGGGCCGAACGTGTTTTTTCGAGTTATCTTCGTTGAAAGTGTTACGAGGTACCATTTTTTTTACAGAAATCGACGTAACTCGATAAAATACGTCGGGATTAAGCGTTTTTAACATTGGCAATACCTTACAAAAATTTTCGAACCGATGCGACCGGTCGTTGGAACTTGGAAAAATTTCGAGCCGGTACGTTGGGACTTAGAAGATTTCCGAGAGCGAAAAAGTTTTTTCGAGTTTACTCCGTTAAAAGCGTTACGAGGTACGAATATTTTTGTATAAATCGACGTAACTCGATAAAATAGGTCGGGATTAATGGTTTTTTTTCCGTCTGAAAACATTTTTTACGATCGGACCTATGCGTCCGGTCGTTCGAACTTAGAAAATTTTCGGACCGAACGTGTTTTTTCGAGTTTACTCCGTTAAAAGCGTTACGAGGTACGATTTTTTTTTACAGATATCGACGTAACTCGATAAACTACGTCGGGATTAATGGTGTTTTCCGTCTGAAAACATTTTTTACGATCGGACCTATGCATTCGGTCGTTCGAACTTAGAAAATTTTCGGTCCGAACGTGTTTTTTCGAGTTATCTTCGTTAAAAGCGTTACGAGGTACGAATATTTTTGCATAAATAGACGTAACTCGATAAAATACGTCGGGATTAATGGTTTCTTTCCGTCTGAAAACATTTTTTTACGATCGGACCTATGCGTCCGGTCGTTCGAACTTGAAAAATTTTCGGGCCGAACTTGTTTTTTCGAGTTTACTCCGTTAAAAGCGTTACGAGCTACGATTTTTTTTTTTACAGATATCGACGTAACTCGATAAACTACGTCGGGATTAATGGTGTTTTCCGTCTGAAAACATTTTTTACGATCGGACCTATGCGTCCGGTCGTTCGAACTTGAAAAATTTTCGGGCCGAACGTGTTTTTTCGAGTTATCTTCGTTAAAAGTGTTACGAGGTACGAATATTTTTGCATAAATCGACGTAACTCGATAAAATACGTCGGGATTAAGCGTTTGTAACATTGGCAATAGCTTGGAAAAATATTCGAACCGATGCGACCGGTCGTTGGAACTTGGAAAAATTCCGAGCCGGTACGTTGGGACTTAGAAGATTTCCGAGAGCGGAAAAGTTTTTTCGAGTTTACTCCGTTAAAAGCGTTGCGAGGTACGAATATTTTTGTATAAATCGACGTAACTCGATAAAATATGTCGGGATTAATGGTTTTTTCCTACTGAAAACATTTTTTACGATCGGACCTATGCGTCCGGTCGTTCGAACTTAGAAAATTTTCGGACCGAACGTGTTTTTTCGAGTTATCTTCGTTAAAAGTGTTACGAGGTACGATTTTTTTTACAGATATCGACGTAACTCGATAAACTACGTCGGGATTAATGGTGTTTTCCGTCTGAAAACATTTTTTACGATTGGACCTATGCATTCGGTCGTTCGAACTTAGAAAATTTTCGGACCGAACGTGTTTTTTCGAGTTATCTTCGTTAAAAGCGTTACGAGGTACGAATATTTTTGCATAAATAGACGTAACTCGATAAAATACGGCGGGATTAATGGTTTCTTTCCGTCTGAAAACATTTTTTTACGATCGGACCTATGCGTCTGGTCGTTCGAACTTAGAAAATTTTTGGACCGAACGTGTTTTTTCGAGTTTACTCCGTTAAAAGCGTTACGTGGTACGATTTTTTTTTACAGATATCGACGTAACTCGATAAACTACGTTGGGATTAATGGTGTTTTCCGTCTGAAAACATTTTTTACGATCGGACCTATGCTTCCGTACGTTCGAACTTAGAAAATTTTCGGACCGAACGGGTTTCTTCGAGTTTACTCCGTTAAAAGCGTTGCGAGGTACGATTTTTTTTACAGATATCGACGTAACTCGATAAACTACGTCGGGGTAAATGGTCTTTTCCGTCTGAAAACATTTTTTACGATCGGACGTATGCGTCCGGTCGTTCGAACTTAGAAAATTTTCGGACCGAACGTGTTTTTTCGAGTTATCTTCGTTAAAAGTGTTACGAGGTACGAATATTTTTGCATAAATCGACGTAACTCGACAAAATACGTCGGGATTAATGGTTTTCTTCCGTCTGAAGACATTTTTTACGATCGGACCTATGCGTCCGGTCGTTCGAACTTGAAAGATTTTCGGACCGAACGTGTTTTTTTCGAGTTATCTTCGTTGAAAGTGTTACGAGGTACCATTTTTTTTTACAGAAATCGACGTAACTCGATAAAATACGTCGGGATTAAGCGTTTTTAACATTGGCAATACCTTACAAAAATTTTCGAACCGATGCGACCGGTCGTTGGAACTTGGAAAAATTCCGAGCCGGTACGTTGGGACTTAGAAGATTTCCGAGAGCGAAAAAGTTTTTTCGAGTTTACTCCGTTAAAAGCGTTACGAGGTACGAATATTTTTGCATACATCGACGTAACTCGATAAACTACGTCGGGATTAATGGTTTTTTTTCCGTCTGAAAACATTTTTTACGATCGGACCTATGCGTCCGGTCGTTCGAACTTGAAAAATTTTCGGGCCCGAACGTGTTTTTTCGAGTTATCTTCGTTAAAAGTGTTACGAGGTACGATTTTTTTTACAGAAATCGACGTAACTCGATAAACTACGTCGGGATTAGTGGTTTTATTCCGTCTGAAAACATTTTTTACCATCGGACCTATGCGTCCGGTCGTTCGAACTTAGAAAATTTTCGGTTCGAACGTGTTTTTTTCGAGTTATCTTCGTTAAAAGTGTTACGAGGTACGAATATTTTTGCATAAATCGACGTAACTCGATAAAATACGTCAGGATTTAGCGTTTTTAACATTGGCAATACCTCACAAAAATTTTCGAACCGATACGACCGGTCGTTGGAACTTGGAAAAATTCCGAGCCGGTACGTTGGGACTTAGAAGATTTCCGAGAGCGAAAAAGTTTTTTCGCGTTTACTCCGTTAAAAGCGTTACGAGGTACGAATATTTTTGCATAAATCGACGTAACTCGATAAACTACGTCGGGATTAATGGTTTTTTTCCGTCTGAAAACATTTTTTACGATCGGACCTATGCGTCCGGTCGTTCGAACTTAGAAAATTTTCGGAACCGAACGTGTTTTTTTCGAGTTATCTTCGTTAAAAGTGTTACGAGGTACGAATATTTTTGCATAAATAGACGTAACTCGATAAAATACGTCGGGATTAATGGTTTCATTCCGTCTGAAAACATTTTTTTACGATCGGACCTATGCGTCTGGTCGTTCGAACTTAGAAAATTTTCGGACCGAACGGGTTTCTTCGAGTTTACTCCGTTAAAAGCGTTGCGAGGTACGATTTTTTTTACAGATATCGACGTAACTCGATAAACTACGTCGGGGGGTAAATGGTCTTTTCCGTCTGAAAACATTTTTTACGATCGGACCTATGCGTCCGGTCGTGCGAACTTAGAAAATTTTCGGACCGAACGTGTTTTTTCGAGTTATCTTCGTTAAAAGTGTTACGAGGTACGAATATTTTTGCATAAATCGACGTAACTCGATAAAATACTTCGGGATTAATGGTTTTCTTCCGTCTGAAGACATTTTTTACGATCGGACCTATGCGTCCGGTCGTTCGAACTTGAAAGATTTTCGGGCCGAACGTGTTTTTTCGAGTTATCTTCGTTGAAAGTGTTACGAGGTACCATTTTTTTTTACAGAAATCGACGTAACTCGATAAAATACGTCGGGATTAAGCGTTTTTTAACATTGGCAATACCTTACAAAAATTTTCGAACCGATGCGACCGGTCGTTGGAACTTGGAAAAATTTCGAGCCGGTACGTTGGGACTTAGAAGATTTCCGAGAGCGAAAAAGTTTTTTCGAGTTTACTCCGTTAAAAGCGTTACGAGGTACGAATATTTTTGTATAAATCGACGTAACTCGATAAAATAGGTCGGGATTAATGGTTTTTTTCCGTCTGAAAACATTTTTTACGATCGGACCTATGCGTCCGGTCGTTCGAACTTAGAAAATTTTCGGACCGAACGTGTTTTTTCGAGGTTACTCCGTTAAAAGCGTTACGAGGTACGATTTTTTTTACAGATATCGACGTAACTCGATAAACTACGTCGGGATTAATGGTGTTTTCCGTCTGAAAACATTTTTTACGATCGGACCTATGCATTCGGTCGTTCGAACTTAGAAAATTTTCGGTCCGAACGTGTTTTTTCGAGTTATCTTCGTTAAAAGCGTTACGAGGTACGAATATTTTTGCATAAATAGACGTAACTCGATAAAATACGTCGGGATTAATGGTTTCTTTCCGTCTGAAAACATTTTTTTACGATCGGACCTATGCGTCCGGTCGTTCGAACTTGAAAAATTTTCGGGCCGAACTTGTTTTTTCGAGTTTACTCCGTTAAAAGCGTTACGAGCTACGATTTTTTTTTTACAGATATCGACGTAACTCGATAAACTACGTCGGGATTAATGGTGTTTTCCGTCTGAAAACATTTTTTACGATCGGACCTATGCGTCCGGTCGTTCGAACTTGAAAAATTTTCGGGCCGAACGTGTTTTTTTCGAGTTATCTTCGTTAAAAGTGTTACGAGGTACGAATATTTTTGCATAAATCGACGTAACTCGATAAAATACGTCGGGATTAAGCGTTTGTAACATTGGCAATAGCTTGGAAAAATATTCGAACCGATGCGACCGGTCGTTGGAACTTGGAAAAATTCCGAGCCGGTACGTTGGGACTTAGAAGATTTCCGAGAGCGGAAAAGTTTTTTCGAGTTTACTCCGTTAAAAGCGATGCGAGGTACGAATATTTTTGTATAAATCGACGTAACTCGATAAAATACGTCGGGATTAATGGTTTTTTCCGACTGAAAACATTTTTTACGATCGGACCTATGCGTCCGGTCGTTCGAACTTAGAAAATTTTCGGACCGAACGTGTTTTTTCGAGTTTACTCCGTTAAAAGCGTTACGAGGTACGATTTTTTTTACAGATATCGACGTAACTCGATAAACTACGTCGGGATTAATGGTGTTTTCCGTCTGAAAACATTTTTTACGATTGGACCTATGCATTCGGTCGTTCGAACTTAGAAAATTTTCGGACCGAACGTGTTTTTTCGAGTTATCTTCGTTAAAAGCGTTACGAGGTACGAATATTTTTGCATAAATAGACGTAACTCGATAAAATACGGCGGGATTAATGGTTTCTTTCCGTCTGAAAACATTTTTTTACGATCGGACCTATGCGTCTGGTCGTTCGAACTTAGAAAATTTTTGGACCGAACGTGTTTTTTCGAGTTTACTCCGTTAAAAGCGTTACGTGGTACGATTTTTTTTACAGATATCGACGTAACTCGATAAACTACGTTGGGATTAATGGTGTTTTCCGTCTGAAAACATTTTTTACGATCGGACCTATGCTTCCGTACGTTCGAACTTAGAAAATTTTCGGACCGAACGGGTTTCTTCGAGTTTACTCCGTTAAAAGCGTTGCGAGGTACGATTTTTTTTACAGATATCGACGTAACTCGATAAACTACGTCGGGGTAAATGGTCTTTTCCGTCTGAAAACATTTTTTACGATCGGACGTATGCGTCCGGTCGTGCGAACTTAGAAAATTTTCGGACCGAACGTGTTTTTTCGAGTTATCTTCGTTAAAAGTGTTACGAGGTACGAATATTTTTGCATAAATCGACGTAACTCGACAAAATACTTCGGGATTAATGGTTTTCTTCCGTCTGAAGACATTTTTTACGATCGGACCTATGCGTCCGGTCGTTCGAACTTGAAAGATTTTCGGACCGAACGTGTTTTCTCGAGTTATCTTCGTTGAAAGTGTTACGAGGTACCATTTTTTTTTACAGAAATCGACGTAACTCGATAAAATACGTCGGGATTAAGCGTTTTTAACATTGGCAATACCTTACAAAAATTTTCGAACCGATGCGACCGGTCGTTGGAACTTGGAAAAATTTCGAGCCGGTACGTTGGGACTTAGAAGATTTCCGAGAGCGAAAAAGTTTTTTCGAGTTTACTCCGTTAAAAGCGTTACGAGGTACGAATATTTTTGCATAAATCGACGTAAGTCGATAAACTACGTCGGGATTAATGGTTTTTTTTCCGTCTGAAAACATTTTTTACGATCGGACCTATGCGTCCGGTCGTTCGAACTTGAAAAATTTTCGGTCCGAACGTGTTTTTTTCGAGTTATCTTCGTTAAAAGTGTTACGAGGTACGAATATTTTTGCATAAATCGACGTAACTCGATAAAATACGTCGGGATTGGAAAAATTCCGAGCCGGTACGTTGGGACTTAGAAGATTTCCGAGAGCGAAAAAGTTTTTTCGAGTTTACTCTGTTAAAAGCGTTACGAGGTACGAATATTTTTGCATAAATCGACGTAACTCGATAAACTACGTCGGGATTAATGGTTTTTTCCGTCTGAAAACATTTTTTACGATCGGACCTATGCGTCCGGTCGTTCGAACTTAGAAAATTTTCGGACCGAACGTGTTTTTTTCGAGTTATCTTCGTTAAAAGTGTTACGAGGTACGAATATTTTTGCATAAATAGACGTAAGTCGATAAAATACGTCGGGATTAATGGTTTCATTCCGTCTGAAAACATTTTTTTACGATCGGACCTATGCGTCTGGTCGTTCGAACTTAGAAAATTTTCGGACCGAACGGGTTTCTTCGAGTTTACTCCGTTAAAAGCGTTGCGAGGTACGATTTTTTTACAGATATCGACGTAACTCGATAAACTACGTCGGGGTAAATGGTCTTTTCCGTCTGAAAACATTTTTTACGATCGGACCTATGTGTCCGGTCGTGCGAACTTAGAAAATTTTCGGACCGAACGTGTTTTTTCGAGTTATCTTCGTTAAAAGTGTTACGAGGTACGAATATTTTTGCATAAATCGACGTAACTCGATAAAATACTTCGGGATTAATGGTTTTCTTCCGTCTGAAGACATTTTTTACGATCGGACCTATGCGTCCGGTCGTTCGAACTTGAAAGATTTTCGGGGCCGAACGTGTTTTTTCGAGTTATCTTCGTTGAAAGTGTTACGAGGTACCATTTTTTTTTACAGAAATCGACGTAACTCGATAAAATACGTCGGGATTAAGCGTTTTTAACATTGGCAATACCTTACAAAAATTTTCGAACCGATGCGACCGGTCGTTGGAACTTGGAAAAATTTCGAGCCGGTACGTTGGGACTTAGAAGATTTCCGAGAGCGAAAAAGTTTTTTCGAGTTTACTCCGTTAAAAGCGTTACGAGGTACGAATATTTTTGTATAAATCGACGTAACTCGATAAAATAGGTCGGGATTAATGGTTTTTTTCCGTCTGAAAACATTTTTTACGATTGGACCTATGCATTCGGTCGTTCGAACTTAGAAAATTTTTGGACCGAACGTGTTTTTTCGAGTTTACTCCGTTAAAAGCGTTACGTGGTACGATTTTTTTTACAGATATCGACGTAACTCGATAAACTACGTTGGGATTAATGGTGTTTTCCGTCTGAAAACATTTTTTACGATCGGACCTATGCTTCCGTACGTTCGAACTTAGAAAATTTTCGGACCGAACGTGTTTCTTCGAGTTTACTCCGTTAAAAGCGTTGCGAGGTACGAATATTTTTGCATAAATAGACGTAACTCGATAAAATACGGCGGGATTAATGGTTTCTTTCCGTCTGAAAACATTTTTTTACGATCGGACCTATGCGTCTGGTCGTTCGAACTTAGAAAATTTTTGGACCGAACGTGTTTTTTCGAGTTTACTCCGTTAAAAGCGTTACGTGGTACGATTTTTTTTTACAGATATCGACGTAACTCGATAAACTACGTTGGGATTAATGGTGTTTTCCGTCTGAAAACATTTTTTTACGATCGGACCTATGCTTCCGTACGTTCGAACTTAGAAAATTTTCGGACCGAACGTGTTTCTTCGAGTTTACTCCGTTAAAAGCGTTGCGAGGTACGATTTTTTTACAGATATCGACGTAACTCGATAAACTACGTCGGGGGTAAATGGTCTTTTCCGTCTGAAAACATTTTTTTACGATCGGACGTATGCGTCCGGTCGTGCGAACTTAGAAAATTTTCGAGACCGAACGTGTTTTTTCGAGTTATCTTCGTTAAAAGTGTTACGAGGTACGAATATTTTTTGCATAAATCGACGTAACTCGATAAAATACTTCGGGATTAATGGTTTTCTTCCGTCTGAAGACATTTTTTTACGATCGGACCTATGCGTCCGGTCGTTCGAACTTGAAAGATTTTCGGAACCGAACGTGTTTTTTCGAGTTATCTTCGTTAAAAGTGTTACGAGGTACCATCTTTTTTACAGCAATCGACGTAACTCGATAAAATACGTCGGGATTAAGCGTTTTTAACATTGGCAATAGCTTACAAAAAATTTTCGAAACCGATGCGACCGGTCGTTGGAACTTGGAAAAATTTCGAGCCGGTACGTTGGGACTTAGAAGATTTCCGAGAGCGAAAAAGTTTTTTTCGAGTTTACTCCGTTAAAAAGCGTTACGAGGTACGAATATTTTTGCATAAATCGACGTAACTCGATAAACTACGTCGGGGATTAATGGTTTTTTTTCCGTCTGAAAACATTTTTTACGATCGGACCTATGCGTCCGGTCGTTCGAACTTGAAAAATTTTCGGGCGGAACGTGTTTTTTCGAGTTATCTTCGTTAAAAGTGTTACGAGGTACGAATATTTTTGCATAAATAGACGTAAGTCGATAAAATACGTCGGGATTAATGGTTTCATTCCGTCTGAAAACATTTTTTTACGATCGGACCTATGCGTCTGGTCGTTCGAACTTAGAAAATTTTCGGACCGAACGGGTTTCTTCGAGTTTACTCCGTTAAAAGCGTTGCGAGGTACGATTTTTTTACAGATATCGACGTAACTCGATAAACTACGTCGGGGTAAATGGTCTTTTCCGTCTGAAAACATTTTTTTACGATCGGACCTATGCGTCCGGTCGTGCGAACTTAGAAAATTTTCGGACCGGAACGTGTTTTTTTCGAGTTATCTTCGTTAAAAGTGTTACGAGGTACGAATATTTTTGCATAAATCGACGTAACTCGATAAAATACGTCGGGATTAATGGTTTTTTTCCGTCTGAAAACATTTTTTTACGATCGGACCTATGCGTCCGGTCGTTTCGAACTTGAAAAATTTTCGGGCCCGAACGTGTTTTTTTCGAGTTATCTTCGTTAAAAGTGTTACGAGGTACGATTCTTTTTACAGAAATCGACGTAACTCGATAAACTACGTCGGGATTAGTGGTTTTATTCCGTCTGAAAACATTTTTTACCATCGGACCTATGCGTGCGGTCGTTCGAACTTAGAAAATCTTCGGTCCGAACGTGTTTTTTCGAGTTATCTTCGTTAAAAGTGTTACGAGGTACGAATATTTTTGCATAAATCGACGTAACTCGATAAAATACGTCGGGATTAAGCGTTTTTAACATTGGCAATACCTTACAAAAATTTTCGAACCGATGCGACCGGTCGTTGGAACTTGGAAAAATTCCGAGCCGGTACGTTGGGACTTGGAAGATTTCCGAGAGCGAAAAAGTTTTTTCGAGTTTACTGCGTTAAAAGCGTTGCGAGGTACGAATATTTTTGTATAAATCGACGTAACTCGATAAAATACGTCGGGATTAATGGTTTTTTCCGACTGAAAACATTTTTTACGATCGGACCTATGCGTCCGGTCGTTCGAACTTAGAAAATTTTCGGACCGAACGTGTTTTTTCGAGTTTACTCCGTTAAAAGCGTTACGAGGTACGATTTTTTTTACAGATATCGACGTAACTCGATAAACTACGTCGGGATTAATGGTGTTTTCCGTCTGAAAACATTTTTTACGATTGGACCTATGCATTCGGTCGTTCGAACTTAGAAAATTTTCGGACCGAACGTGTTTTTTTCGAGTTATCTTCGTTAAAAGCGTTACGAGGTACGAATATTTTTGCATAAATAGACGTAACTCGATAAAATACGGCGGGATTAATGGTTTCTTTCCGTCTGAAAACATTTTTTTACGATCGGACCTATGCGTCCGGTCGTTCGAACTTAGAAAATTTTTGGACCGAACGTGTTTTTTTCGAGTTTACTCCGTTAAAAGCGTTACGTGGTACGATTTTTTTTTTTACAGATATCGACGTAACTCGATAAACTACGTTGGGATTAATGGTGTTTTCCGTCTGAAAACATTTTTTACGATCGGACCTATGCTTCCGTACGTTCGAACTTAGAAAATTTTCGGACCGAACGGGTTTCTTCGAGTTTACTCCGTTAAAAGCGTTGCGAGGTACGATTTTTTTACAGATATCGACGTAACTCGATAAACTACGTCGGGGGTAAATGGTCTTTTCCGTCTGAAAACATTTTTTACGATCGGACGTATGCGTCCGGACGTTCGAACTTAGAAAATTTTCGGACCGAACGTGTTTTTTTCGAGTTATCTTCGTTAAAAGTGTTACGAGGTACGAATATTTTTGCATAAATCGACGTAACTCGACAAAATACTTCGGGATTAATGGTTTTCTTCCGTCTGAAGACATTTTTTACGATCGGACCTATGCGTCCGGTCGTTCGAACTTGAAAGATTTTCGGACCGAACGTGTTTTCTCGAGTTATCTTCGTTGAAAGTGTTACGAGGGTACCATTTTTTTTACAGAAATCGACGTAACTCGATAAAATACGTCGGGATTAAGCGTTTTTAACATTGGCAATACCTTACAAAAATTTTGGAACCGATGCGACCGGTCGTTGGAACTTGGAAAAATTCCGAGCCGGTACGTTGGGACTTAGAAGATTTCCGAGAGCGAAAAAGTTTTTTCGAGTTTACTCCGTTAAAAGCGTTACGAGGTACGAATATTTTTGCATAAATCGACGTAAGTCGATAAACTACGTCGGGATTAATGGTTTTTTTTCCGTCTGAAAACATTTTTTTACGATCGGACCTATGCGTCCGGTCGTTCGAACTTGAAAAAATTTTCGGGCCCGAACGTGTTTTTTTCGAGTTATCTTCGTTAAAAGTGTTACGAGGTACGATTTTTTTTACAGAAATCGACGTAACTCGATAAACTACGTCGGGATTAATGGTTTTATTCCGTCTGAAAACATTTTTTACGATCGGACCTATGCGTCCGGTCGTTCGAACTTAGAAAATTTTCGGCCCGAACGTGTTTTTTCGAGTTATCTTCGTTAAAAGTGTTACGAGGTACGAATATTTTTGCATAAATCGACGTAACTCGATAAAATACGTCAGGATTTAGCGTTTTTAACATTGGCAATACCTCACAAAAATTTTCGAACCGATGCGACCGGTCGTTGGAACTTGGAAAAATTCCGAGCCGGTACGTTGGGACTTAGAAGATTTCCGAGAGCGAAAAAGTTTTTTCGAGTTTACTCCGTTAAAAGCGTTACGAGGTACGAATATTTTTGCATAAATCGACGTAACTCGATAAACTACGTCGGGATTAATGGTTTTTTTCCGTCTGAAAACATTTTTTACGATCGGACCTATGCGTCCGGTCGTTCGAACTTAGAAAATTTTCGGACCGAACGTGTTTTTTTCGAGTTATCTTCGTTAAAAAGTGTTACGAGGTACGAATATTTTTGCATAAATAGACGTAACTCGATAAAATACGTCGGGATTAATGGTTTTTTTCTGTCTGAAAACATTTTTTACGATCGGACCTATGCGTCCGGTCGTTCGAACTTGAAAAATTTTCGGGCCGAACTTGTTTTTTCGAGTTTACTCCGTTTAAAAGCGTTACGAGGTACGATTTTTTTTACAGATATCGACGTAACTCGATAAACTACGTCGGGATTAATGGTGTTTTCCGTCTGAAAACATTTTTTACGATCGGACCTATGCGTCCGGTCGTTCGAACTTGAAAAATTTTCGGGGCCGAACGTGTTTTTTTCGAGTTATCGTCGTTAAAAGTGTTACGAGGTACGAATATTTTTGCATAAATCGACGTAACTCGATAAAATACGTCGGGATTAAGCGTTTTTAACATTGGCAATACCTTACAAAAATTTTCGAACCGATACGACCCGTCGTTGGAACTTGGAAAAATTCCGAGCCGGTACGTTGGGACTTAGAAGATTTCCGAGAGCGAAAAAGTTTTTTCGCGTTTACTCCGTTAAAAGCGTTACGAGGTACGAATATTTTTGCATAAATCGACGTAACTCGATAAACTACGTCGGGATTAATGGTTTTTTTTCCGTCTGAAAACATTTTTTACGATCGGACCTATGCGTCCGGTCGTTCGAACTTAGAAAATTTTCGGACCGAACGCGTTTTTTCGTGCTATCTTCGTTAAAAGTGTTACGAGGTACGAGTATTTTTGCATAAATCGACGTAACTCGATAAAATACGTCGGGATTAAGCGTTTGTAGCATTGGCAATAGCTTGGAAAAATTTTCGAACCGATGCGACCGGTCGTTGGAACTTGGAAAAATTCCGAGCCGGTACGTTGGGACTTAGAAGATTTCCGAGAGCGAAAAAGTTTTTTCGCGTTTACTCCGTTAAAAGCGTTACGAGGTACGAATATTTTTGCATAAATCGACGTAACTCGATAAACTACGTCGGGATTAATGGTTTTTTTTCCGTCTGAAAACATTTTTTTACGATCGGACCTATGCGTCCGGTCGTTCGAACTTAGAAAATTTTCGGACCGAACGCGTTTTTTCGAGTTATCTTCGTTAAAAGTGTTACGAGGTACGAATATTTTTGCATAAATCGACGTAACTCGATAAAATACGTCGGGATTAAGCGTTTGTAGCATTGGCAATAGCTTGGAAAAATTTTCGAACCGATGCGACCGGTCGTTGGAACTTGGAAAAATTCCGAGCCGGTACGTTGGGACTTAGAAGATTTCCGAGAGCGAAAAAGTTTTTTCGAGTTTACTCCGTTAAAAGCGTTACGAGGTACGAATATTTTTGTATAAATCGACGTAACTCGATAAAATAGGTCGGGATTAATGGTTTTTTTTCCGTCTGAAAACATTTTTTACGATCGGACCTATGCGTCCGGTCGTTCGAACTTGAAAAATTTTCGGGCCGAACGTGTTTTTTCGAGTTATCTTCGTTAAAAGTGTTACGAGGTACGATTTTTTTTACAGAAATCGTCGTAACTCGATAAACTACGTCGGGATTAGTGGTTTTATTCCGTCTGAAAACATTTTTTACGATCGGACCTATGCGTGCGGTCGCTCGAACTTAGAAAATTTTCGGTCCGAACGTGTTTTTTCGAGTTATCTTCGTTAAAAGTGTTACGAGGTACGAATATTTTTGCATAAATCGACGTAACTCGATAAAATACGTCGGGATTAAGCGTTTTTAACATTGGCAATACCTCACAAAAATTTTCGAACCGATGCGACCGGTCGTTGGAACTTGGAAAAATTCCGAGCCGGTACGTTGGGACTTAGAAGATTTCCGAGAGCGAAAAAGTTTTTTCGAGTTTACTCCGTTAAAAGCGTTACGAGGTACGAATATTTTTGCATAAATCGACGTAACTCGATAAACTACGTCGGGATTAATGGTTTTTTTCTGTCTGAAAACATTTTTTACGATCGGACCTATGCGTCCGGTCGTTCGAACTTAGAAAATTTTCGGACCGAACGTGTTTTTTCGAGTTATCTTCGTTAAAAGTGTTACGAGGTACGAATATTTTTGCATAAATCGACGTAACTCGATAAAATACGTCGGGATTAATGGTTTTTTTCTGTCTGAAAACATTTTTTACGATCGGACCTATGCGTCCGGTCGTTCGAACTTGAAAAATTTTCGGGCCGAACGTGTTTTTTCGAGTTTACTCCGTTAAAAGCGTTACGAGGTACGATTTTTTTTACAGATATCGACGTAACTCGATAAACTACGTCGGGATTAATGGTGTTTTCCGTCTGAAAACATTTTTTACGATCGGACCTATGCGTCCGGTCGTTCGAACTTGAAAAATTTTCGGGCCGAACGTGTTTTTTCGAGTTATCTTCGTTAAAAGTGTTACGAGGTACGATTTTTTTTACAGAAATCGACGTAACTCGATAAAATACGTCGGGATTAAGCGTTTTTAACATTGGCAATACCTTACAAAAATTTTCGAACCGATGCGACCGGTCGTTGGAACTTGGAAAAATTCCGAGCCGGTACGTTGGGACAGAAGATTTCCGAGAGCGAAAAAGTTTTTTCGAGTTTACTCCGTTAAAAGCGTTACGAGGTACGAATATTTTTGTATAAATCGACGTAACTCGATAAAATAGGTCGGGATTAATGGTTTTTTTTCCGTCTGAAAACATTTTTTACGATCGGACCTATGCGTCCGGTCGTTCGAACTTGAAAAATTTTCGGGGCCGAACGTGTTTTTTCGAGTTATCTTCGTTAAAAGTGTTACGAGGTACGATTTTTTTTACAGAAATCGACGTAACTCGATAAACTACGTCGGGATTAATGGTTTCATTCCGTCTGAAAACATTTTTTACCATCGGACATATGCGTCCGGTCGTTCGAACTTAGAAAATTTCGGTCCGAACGTGTTTTTTCGAGTTATCTTCGTTAAAAGTGTTACGAGGTACGAATATTTTTGCATAAATCGACGTAACTCGATAAAATACGTCGGGAGTAAGCGTTTTTAACATTGGCAATACCTTACAAAAATTTTCGAACCGATGCGACCGGTCGTTGGAACTTGGAAAAATTCCGAGCCGGTACGTTGGGACTTAGAAGATTTCCGAGGAGAAAAAGTTTTTTCGCGTTTACTCCGTTAAAAGCGTTACGAGGTACGAATATTTTTGCATAAATCGACGTAACTCGATAAAATAGGTCGGGATTAATGGTTTTTTTCCGTCTGAAAACATTTTTTACGATCGGACCTATGCGTCCGGTCGTTCGAACTTGAAAAATTTTCGGCCGAACGTGTTTTTTTCGAGTTATCTTCGTTAAAAGTGTTACGAGGTACGATTTTTTTTACAGAAATCGACGTAACTCGATAAACTACGTCGGGATTAGTGGTTTCATTCCGTCTGAAAACATTTTTTACCATCGGACCTATGCGTCCGGTCGTTCGAACTTAGAAAATTTTCGGGACCCGAACGCGTTTTTTCGTGCTATCTTCGTTAAAAGTGTTACGAGGTACGAATATTTTTGCATAAATCGACGTAACTCGATAAAATACGTCGGGATTAAGCGTTTGTAGCATTGGCAATAGCTTGGAAAAATTTTCGAACCGATGCGTCTGGTCGTTGGAACTTGGAAAAATTCCGAGCCGGTACGTTGGGACTTAGAAGATTTCCGAGAGCGAAAAAGTTTTTTTCGAGTTTACTCCGTTAAAAGCGTTGCGAGGTACGAATATTTTTGTACAAATCGACGTAACTCGATAAAATACGTCGGGATTAATGGTTTTTTTCCGTCTGAAAACATTTTTCATGATCGGACCTATGCGTCCTGTCGTTCGAACTTAGAAAATTTTCGGATCGAACGTGTTTTTTTCGAGTTTACTCCGTTAAAAGCGTTACGAGGTACGATTTTTTTTACAGATATCGACGTAACTTGATAAACTACGTCGGGATTAATGGTGTTTTCCGTGTGAAAACATTTTTTACGATCGGACCTATGCGTCCGGTCGTTCGAACTTAGAAAATTATCGGTCCGAACGTGTTTTTTCGAGTTATCTTCGTTAGAAGTGTTACGAGGTACGAATATTTTTGCATAAATCGACGTAACTCGATAAAATACGTCGGGATTAAGCGTTTTTAACATTGGCAATACCTTACAAAAATTTTCGAACCGATACGACCGGTCGTTGGAACTTGGAAAAATTCCGAGCCGGTACGTTGGGACTTAGAAGATTTCCGAGAGCGAAAAAGTTTTTTCGAGTTTACTCCGTTAAAAGCGTTGCGAGGTACGAATATTTTTGTACAAATCGGCGTAACTCGATAAACTACGTCGGGATTAATGGTTTTTTTCCGTCTGAAAACATTTTTTACGATCGGACCTATGCGTCCGGTCGTTCGAACTTAGAAAATTTTCGGACCGAACGCGTTTTTTTCGAGTTATCTTCGTTAAAAGTGTTACGAGGTACGAATATTTTTGCATAAATCGACGTAACTCGATAAAATACGTCGGGATTAAGCGTTTGTAACATTGGCAATAGCTTGGAAAAATTTTCGAACCGATGCGACCGGTCCGTTGGAACTTGGAAAAATTCCGAGCCGGTACGTTGGGGACTTAGAAGATTTCCGAGAGCGAAAAAGTTTTTTCGAGTTTACTCCGTTAAAAGCGTTACGAGGTACGAATATTTTTGCATAAATCGACGTAACTCGATAAACTACGTCGGGATTAATGGTTTTTTTTCTGTCCTGAAAACATTTTTTACGATCGGACCTATGCGTCCGGTCGTTCGAACTTAGAAAATTTTCGGACCGAACGTGTTTTTTCGAGTTATCTTCGTTAAAAGTGTTACGAGGTACGAATATTTTTGCATAAAATCGACGTAACCCGATAAAATACGTCGGGAATAATGGTTTTTTTTCTGTCTGAAAACATTTTTTACGATCGGACCTATGCGTCCGGTCGTTCGAACTTGAAAAATTTTCGGGCCGAACTTGTTTTTTCGAGTTTACTCCGTTAAAAGCGTTACGAGGTACGATTTTTTTTTACAGATATCGACGTAACTCGATAAACTACGTCGGGATTAATGGTGTTTTCCGTCTGAAAACATTTTTTTACGATCGGACCTATGCGTCCGGTCGTTCGAACTTGAAAAATTTTCGGACCGAACGTGTTTTTTCGAGTTATCTTCGTTAAAAGTGTTACGAGGTACGATTTTTTTTTACAGAAATCGACGTAACTCGATAAAATACGTCGGGATTAAGCGTTTTTAACATTGGCAATAGCTTGCAAAAATTTTCGAACCGATGCGACCGGTCGTTGGAACTTGGAAAAATTCCGAGCCGGTACGTTGGGACAGAAGATTTCCGAGAGCGAAAAAGTTTTTTCGAGTTTACTCCGTTAAAAGCGTTACGAGGTACGAATATTTTTGTATAAATCGACGTAACTCGATAAAATAGGTCGGGATTAATGGTTTTTTTTCCGTCTGAAAACATTTTTTACGATCGGACCTATGCGTCCGGTCGTTCGAACTTGAAAAATTTTCGGGCCGAACGTGTTTTTTTCGAGTTATCTTCGTTAAAAGTGTTACGAGGTACGATTTTTTTTACAGAAATCGACGTAACTCGATAAACTACGTCGGGATTAATGGTTTCATTCCGTCTGAAAACATTTTTTACCATCGGACATATGCGTCCGGTCGTTCGAACTTAGAAAATTTTCGGTCCGAACGTGTTTTTTTTCGAGTTATCTTCGTTAAAAGTGTTACGAGGTACGAATATTTTTGCATAAATCGACGTAACTCGATAAAATACGTCGGGATTAAGCGTTTTTAACATTGGCAATACCTTACAAAAATTTTGGAACCGATGCGACCGGTCGTTGGAACTTGGAAAAATTCCGAGCCGGTACGTTGGGACTTAGAAGATTTCCGAGAGCGAAAAAGTTTTTTCGAGTTTACTCCGTTAAAAGCGTTACGAGGTACGAATATTTTTGCATAAATCGACGTAACTCGATAAAATAGGTCGGGATTAATGGTTTTTTTCCGTCTGAAAACATTTTTTACGATCGGACCTATGCGTCCGGTCGTTCGAACTTGAAAAATTTTCGGGCCGAACGTGTTTTTTCGAGTTATCTTCGTTAAAAGTGTTACGAGGTACGATTTTTTTTTACAGAAATCGACGTAACTCGATAAACTACGTCGGGATTAGTGGTTTTATTCCGTCTGAAAACATTTTTTACCATCGGACCTATGCGTCCGGTCGTTCGAACTTAGAAAATTTTCGGACCGAACGCGTTTTTTTCGTGCTATCTTCGTTAAAAGTGTTACGAGGTACGAATATTTTTGCATAAATCGACGTAACTCGATAAAATACGTCGGGATTAAGCGTTTGTAGCAATTGGCAATAGCTTGGAAAAAATTTTCGAACCGATGCGTCTGGTCGTTGGGAACTTGGAAAAATTCCGAGCCGGTACGTTGGGACTTAGAAGATTTCCGAGAGCGAAAAAGTTTTTTCGAGTTTACTCCGTTAAAAGCGTTGCGAGGTACGAATATTTTTGTACAAATCGACGTAACTCGATAAAATACGTCGGGATTAATGGTTTTTTTCCGTCTGAAAACATTTTTCATGATCGGACCTATGCGTCCTGTCGTTCGAACTTAGAAAATTTTCGGACCGAACGCGTTTTTTCGTGCTATCTTCGTTAAAAGTGTTACGAGGTACGAATATTTTTGCATAAATCGACGTAACTCGATAAAATACGTCGGGATTAAGCGTTTGTAACATTGGCAATAGCTTGGAAAAATTTTCGAACCGATGCGACCGGTCGTTGGAACTTGGAAAAATTCCGAGCCGGTACGTTGGGACTTAGAAGATTTCCGAGAGCGAAAAAGTTTTTTCGAGTTTACTCCGTTAAAAGCGTTACGAGGTACGAATATTTTTGCATAAATCGACGTAACTCGATAAACTACGTCGGGATTAATGGTTTTTTTCTGTCTGAAAACATTTTTTACGATCGGACCTATGCGTCCGGTCGTTCGAACTTAGAAAATTTTCGGACCGAACGTGTTTTTTCGAGTTATCTTCGTTAAAAGTGTTACGAGGTACGAATATTTTTGCATAAATCGACGTAACCCGATAAAATACGTCGGGATTAATGGTTTTTTTCTGTCTGAAAACATTTTTTACGATCGGACCTATGCGTCCGGTCGTTCGAACTTGAAAAATTTTCGGGCCGAACTTGTTTTTTCGAGTTTACTCCGTTAAAAGCGTTACGAGGTACGATTTTTTTTACAGATATCGACGTAACTCGATAAACTACGTCGGGATTAATGGTGTTTTCCGTCTGAAAACATTTTTTACGATCGGACCTATGCGTCCGGTCGTTCGAACTTGAAAAATTTTCGGGCCGAACGTGTTTTTTCGAGTTATCTTCGTTAAAAGTGTTACGAGGTACGATTTTTTTTACAGAAATCGACGTAACTCGATAAAATACGTCGGGATTAAGCGTTTTTAACATTGGCAATACCTTACAAAAATTTTCGAACCGATGCGACCGGTCGTTGGAACTTGGAAAAATTCCGAGCCGGTACGTTGGGACAGAAGATTTCCGAGAGCGAAAAAGTTTTTTCGAGTTTACTCCGTTAAAAGCGTTACGAGGTACGAATATTTTTGTATAAATCGACGTAACTCGATAAAATAGGTCGGGATTAATGGTTTTTTTCCGTCTGAAAACATTTTTTACGATCGGACCTATGCGTCCGGTCGTTCGAACTTGAAAAATTTTCGGGCCGAACGTGTTTTTTCGAGTTATCTTCGTTAAAAGTGTTACGAGGTACGATTTTTTTTACAGAAATCGACGTAACTCGATAAACTACGTCGGGATTAATGGTTTCATTCCGTCTGAAAACATTTTTTACCATCGGACATATGCGTCCGGTCGTTCGAACTTAGAAAATTTTCGGTCCGAACGTGTTTTTTCGAGTTATCTTCGTTAAAAGTGTTACGAGGTACGAATATTTTTGCATAAATCGACGTAACTCGA
Organism: Bombus hypnorum; assembly: GCA_911387925.2. Taxonomy (NCBI): domain Eukaryota; kingdom Metazoa; phylum Arthropoda; class Insecta; order Hymenoptera; family Apidae; genus Bombus; species Bombus hypnorum. The sequence continues at coordinate 11,986,367 of OU427031.1, forward strand.
TAAAATACGTCGGGATTAAGCGTTTTTAACATTGGCAATACCTTACAAAAATTTTCGAACCGATGCGACCGGTCGTTGGAACTTGGAAAAATTCCGAGCCGGTACGTTGGGACTTAGAAGATTTCCGAGAGCGAAAAAGTTTTTTCGCGTTTACTCCGTTAAAAGCGTTACGAGGTACGAATATTTTTGCATAAATCGACGTAACTCGATAAAATAGGTCGGGATTAATGGTTTTTTTCCGTCTGAAAACATTTTTTACGATCGGACCTATGCGTCCGGTCGTTCGAACTTGAAAAATTTTCGGGCCGAACGTGTTTTTTCGAGTTATCTTCGTTAAAAGTGTTACGAGGTACGATTTTTTTTACAGAAATCGACGTAACTCGATAAACTACGTCGGGATTAGTGGTTTCATTCCGTCTGAAAACATTTTTTACCATCGGACCTATGCGTCCGGTCGTTCGAACTTAGAAAATTTTCGGACCGAACGCGTTTTTTCGTGCTATCTTCGTTAAAAGTGTTACGAGGTACGAATATTTTTGCATAAATCGACGTAACTCGATAAAATACGTCGGGATTAAGCGTTTGTAGCATTGGCAATAGCTTGGAAAAATTTTCGAACCGATGCGTCTGGTCGTTGGAACTTGGAAAAATTCCGAGCCGGTACGTTGGGACTTAGAAGATTTCCGAGAGCGAAAAAGTTTTTTCGAGTTTACTCCGTTAAAAGCGTTGCGAGGTACGAATATTTTTGTACAAATCGACGTAACTCGATAAAATACGTCGGGATTAATGGTTTTTTTCCGTCTGAAAACATTTTTCATGATCGGACCTATGCGTCCTGTCGTTCGAACTTAGAAAATTTTCGGATCGAACGTGTTTTTTCGAGTTTACTCCGTTAAAAGCGTTACGAGGTACGATTTTTTTTACAGATATCGACGTAACTTGATAAACTACGTCGGGATTAATGGTGTTTTCCGTGTGAAAACATTTTTTACGATCGGACCTATGCGTCCGGTCGTTCGAACTTAGAAAATTATCGGTCCGAACGTGTTTTTTCGAGTTATCTTCGTTAAAAGTGTTACGAGGTACGAATATTTTTGCATAAATCGACGTAACTCGATAAAATACGTCGGGATTAAGCGTTTTTAACATTGGCAATACCTTACAAAAATTTTGGAACCGATGCGACCGGTCGTTGGAACTTGGAAAAATTCCGAGCCGGTACGTTGGGACTTAGAAGATTTCCGAGAGCGAAAAAGTTTTTTCGAGTTTACTCCGTTAAAAGCGTTGCGAGGTACGAATATTTTTGTACAAATCGGCGTAACTCGATAAACTACGTCGGGATTAATGGCTTTTTTCCGTCTGAAAACATTTTTTACGATCGGACCTATGCGTCCGGTCGTTCGAACTTAGAAAATTTTCGGACCGAACGCGTTTTTTTCGAGTTATCTTCGTTAAAAGTGTTACGAGGTACGAATATTTTTGCATAAATCGACGTAACTCGATAAAATACGTCGGGATTAAGCGTTTGTAACATTGGCAATAGCTTGGAAAAATTTTCGAACCGATGCGACCGGTCGTTGGAACTTGGAAAAATTCCGAGCCGGTACGTTGGGACTTAGAAGATTTCCGAGAGCGAAAAAGTTTTTTCGAGTTTACTCCGTTAAAAGCGTTACGAGGTACGAATATTTTTGTATAAATCGTCGTAACTCGATAAAATAGGTCGGGATTAATGGTTTTTTTCCGTCTGAAAACATTTTTTACGATCGGACCTATGCGTCCGGTCGTTCGAACTTGAAAAATTTTCGGGCCGAACGTGTTTTTTCGAGTTATCTTCGTTAAAAGTGTTACGAGGTACGATTTTTTTACAGAAATCGACGTAACTCGATAAACTACGTCGGGATTAGTGGTTTTATTCCGTCTGAAAACATTTTTTACCATCGGACCTATGCGTCCGGTCGTTCGAACATAGAAAATTTTCGGTCCGAACGTGTTTTTTCGAGTTATCGTCGTTAAAAGTGTTACGAGGTACGAATATTTTTGCATAAATCGACGTAACTCGATAAAATACGTCGGGATTAAGCGTTTTTAACATTGGCAATACCTTACAAAAATTTTCGAACCGATACGACCCGTCGTTGGAACTTGGAAAAATTCCGAGCCGGTACGTTGGGACTTAGAAGATTTCCGAGAGCGAAAAAGTTTTTTCGCGTTTACTCCGTTAAAAGCGTTACGAGGTACGAATATTTTTGCATAAATCGACGTAACTCGATAAACTACGTCGGGATTAATGGTTTTTTTTCCGTCTGAAAACATTTTTTACGATCGGACCTATGCGTCCGGTCGTTCGAACTTAGAAAATTTTCGGACCGAACGCGTTTTTTCGTGCTATCTTCGTTAAAAGTGTTACGAGGTACGAATATTTTTGCATAAATCGACGTAACTCGATAAAATACGGCGGGATTAATGGTTTTTTCCGACTGAAAACATTTTTTACGATCGGACCTATGCATTCGGTCGTTCGAACTTAGAAAATTTTCGGACCGAACGTGTTTTTTCGAGTTATCTTCGTTAAAAGCGTTACGAGGTACGAATATTTTTGCATAAATAGACGTAACTCGATAAAATACGGCGGGATTAATGGTTTCTTTCCGTCTGAAAACATTTTTTTACGATCGGACCTATGCGTCTGGTCGTTCGAACTTAGAAAATTTTTGGACCGAACGTGTTTTTTCGAGTTTACTCCGTTAAAAGCGTTACGTGGTACGATTTTTTTTTACAGATATCGACGTAACTCGATAAACTACGTTGGGATTAATGGTGTTTTCCGTCTGAAAACATTTTTTACGATCGGACCTATGCTTCCGTGCGTTCGAACTTAGAAAATTTTCGGACCGAACGGGTTTCTTCGAGTTTACTCCGTTAAAAGCGTTGCGAGGTACGATTTTTTTACAGATATCGACGTAACTCGATAAACTACGTCGGGGTAAATGGTCTTTTCCGTCTGAAAACATTTTTTACGATCGGACGTATGCGTCCGGTCGTGCGAACTTAGAAAATTTTCGGACCGAACGTGTTTTTTCGAGTTATCTTCGTTAAAAGTGTTACGAGGTACGAATATTTTTGCATAAATCGACGTAACTCGACAAAATACTTCGGGATTAATGGTTTTCTTCCGTCTGAAGACATTTTTTACGATCGGACCTATGCGTCCGGTCGTTCGAACTTGAAAGATTTTCGGACCGAACGTGTTTTTTCGAGTTATCTTCGTTGAAAGTGTTACGAGGTACCATTTTTTTTACAGAAATCGACGTAACTCGATAAAATACGTCGGGATTAAGCGTTTTTAACATTGGCAATACCTTACAAAAATTTTCGAACCGATGCGACCGGTCGTTGGAACTTGGAAAAATTTCGAGCCGGTACGTTGGGACTTAGAAGATTTCCGAGAGCGAAAAAGTTTTTTCGAGTTTACTCCGTTAAAAGCGTTAGGAGGTACGAATATTTTTGCATAAATCGACGTAACTCGATAAACTACGTCGGGATTAATGGTTTTTTTCCGTCTGAAAACATTTTTTACGATCGGACCTATGCGTCCGGTCGTTCGAACTTGAAAAATTTTCGGGCCGAACGTGTTTTTTCGAGTTATCTTCGTTAAAAGTGTTACGAGGTACGATTTTTTTTACAGAAATCGACGTAACTCGATAAACTACGTCGGGATTAGTGGTTTTATTCCGTCTGAAAACATTTTTTACCATCGGACCTATGCGTCCGGTCGTTCGAACTTAGAAAATTTTCGGTCCGAACGTGTTTTTTCGAGTTATCTTCGTTAAAAGTGTTACGAGGTACGAATATTTTTGCATAAATCGACGTAACTCGATAAAATACGTCAGGATTTAGCGTTTTTAACATTGGCAATACCTCACAAAAATTTTCGAACCGATGCGACCGGTCGTTGGAACTTGGAAAAATTCCGAGCCGGTACGTTGGGACTTAGAAGATTTCCGAGAGCGAAAAAGTTTTTTCGAGTTTACTCCGTTAAAAGCGTTACGAGGTACGAATATTTTTGCATAAATCGACGTAACTCGATAAACTACGTCGGGATTAATGGTTTTTTTCCGTCTGAAAACATTTTTTACGATCGGACCTATGCGTCCGGTCGTTCGAACTTAGAAAATTTTCGGACCGAACGTGTTTTTTCGAGTTATCTTCGTTAAAAGTGTTACGAGGTACGAATATTTTTGCATAAATCGACGTAACTCGATAAAATACGTCGGGATTAATGGTTTTTTTCTGTCTGAAAACATTTTTTACGATCGGACCTATGCGTCCGGTCGTTCGAACTTGAAAAATTTTCGGGCCGAACTTGTTTTTTCGAGTTTACTCCGTTAAAAGCGTTACGAGGTACGATTTTTTTTACAGATATCGACGTAACTCGATAAACTACGTCGGGATTAATGGTGTTTTCCGTCTGAAAACATTTTTTACGATCGGACCTATGCGTCCGGTCGTTCGAACTTAGAAAATTATCGGTACGAACGTGTTTCTTCGAGTTATATTCGTTAAAAGTGTTACGAGGAACGAATATTTTTGCATAAATCGACGTAACTCGATAAAATACGTCGGGATTAAGCGTTTTTAACATTGGCAATACCTTACAAAAATTTTCGAACCGATACGACCGGTCGTTGGAACTTGGAAAAATTCCGAGCCGGTACGTTGGGACTTAGAAGATTTCCGAGAGCGAAAAAGTTTTTTCGAGTTTACTCCGTTAAAAGCGTTGCGAGGTACGAATATTTTTGTACAAATCGGCGTAACTCGATAAACTACGTCGGGATTAATGGTTTTTTTCCGTCTGAAAACATTTTTCATGATCGGACCTATGCGTCCTGTCGTTCGAACTTAGAAAATTTTCGGATCGAACGTGTTTTTTCGAGTTTACTCCGTTAAAAGCGTTACGAGGTACGATTTTTTTTACAGATATCGACGTAACTTGATAAACTACGTCGGGATTAATGGTGTTTTCCGTCTGAAAACATTTTTTACGATCGGACCTATGCGTCCGGTCGTTCGAACTTAGAAAATTATCGGTACGAACGTGTTTCTTCGAGTTATATTCGTTAAAAGTGTTACGAGGAACGAATATTTTTGCATAAATCGACGTAACTCGATAAAATACGTCGGGATTAAGCGTTTTTAACATTGGCAATACCTTACAAAAATTTTCGAACCGATGCGACCGGTCGTTGGAACTTGGAAAAATTCCGAGCCGGTACGTTGGGACTTAGAAGATTTCCGAGAGCGAAAAAGTTTTTTCGAGTTTACTCCGTTAAAAGCGTTGCGAGGTACGAATATTTTTGTACAAATCGGCGTAACTCGATAAACTACGTCGGGATTAATGGCTTTTTTCCGTCTGAGAACATTTTTTACGATCGGACCTATGCGTCCGGTCGTTCGAACTTAGAAAATTTTCGGACCGAACGCGTTTTTTCGTGCTATCTTCGTTAAAAGTGTTACGAGGTACGAATATTTTTGCATAAATCGACGTAACTCGATAAAATACGTCGGGATTAAGCGTTTGTAACATTGGCAATAGCTTGGAAAAATTTTCGAACCGATGCGACCGGTCGTTGGAACTTGGAAAAATTCCGAGCCGGTACGTTGGGACTTAGAAGATTTCCGAGAGCGAAAAAGTTTTTTCGAGTTTACTCCGTTAAAAGCGTTACGAGGTACGAATATTTTTGTATAAATCGTCGTAACTCGATAAAATAGGTCGGGATTAATGGTTTTTTTCCGTCTGAAAACATTTTTTACGATCGGACCTATGCGTCCGGTCGTTCGAACTTGAAAAATTTTCGGGCCGAACGTGTTTTTTCGAGTTATCTTCGTTAAAAGTGTTACGAGGTACGATTTTTTACAGAAATCGACGTAACTCGATAAACTACGTCGGGATTAGTGGTTTTATTCCGTCTGAAAACATTTTTTACCATCGGACCTATGCGTCCGGTCGTTCGAACATAGAAAATTTTCGGTCCGAACGTGTTTTTTCGAGTTATCGTCGTTAAAAGTGTTACGAGGTACGAATATTTTTGCATAAATCGACGTAACTCGATAAAATACGTCGGGATTAAGCGTTTTTAACATTGGCAATACCTTACAAAAATTTTCGAACCGATACGACCGGTCGTTGGAACTTGGAAAAATTCCGAGCCGGTACGTTGGGACTTAGAAGATTTCCGAGAGCGAAAAAGTTTTTTCGTATCTTCGTTAAAAGCGTTACGAGGTACGAATATTTTTGCATAAATCGACGTAACTCGATAAACTACGTCGGGATTAATGGTTTTTTTCCGTCTGAAAACATTTTTTACGATCGGACCTATGCGTCCGGTCGTTCGAACTTAGAAAATTTTCGGACCGAACGCGTTTTTTCGTGCTATCTTCGTTAAAAGTGTTACGAGGTACGAATATTTTTGCATAAATCGATGTAACTCGATAAAATACGGCGGGATTAATGGTTTTTTCCGACTGAAAACATTTTTTACGATCGGACCTATGCATTCGGTCGTTCGAACTTAGAAAATTTTCGGACCGAACGTGTTTTTTCGAGTTATCTTCGTTAAAAGCGTTACGAGGTACGAATATTTTTGCATAAATAGACGTAACTCGATAAAATACGGCGGGATTAATGGCTTTTTTCCGTCTGAAAACATTTTTTTTACGATCGGACCTATGCGTCTGGTCGTTCGAACTTAGAAAATTTTTGGACCGAACGTATTTTTTCGAGTTTACTCCGTTAAAAGCGTTACGTGGTACGATTTTTTTTTTACAGATATCGACGTAACTCGATAAACTACGTTGGGATTAATGGTGTTTTCCGTCTGAATACATTTTTTACGATCGGACCTATGCTTCCGTACGTTCGAACTTAGAAAATTTTCGGACCGAACGGGTTTCTTCGAGTTTACTCCGTTAAAAGCGTTGCGAGGTACGATTTTTTTACAGATATCGACGTAACTCGATAAACTACGTCGGGGTAAATGGTCTTTTCCGTCTGAAAACATTTTTTACGATCGGACGTATGCGTCCGGTCGTGCGAACTTAGAAAATTTTCGGACCGAACGTGTTTTTTTCGAGTTATCTTCGTTAAAAGTGTTACGAGGTACGAATATTTTTGCATAAATCGACGTAACTCGACAAAATACTTCGGGATTAATGGTTTTCTTCCGTCTGAAGACATTTTTTACGATCGGACCTATGCGTCCGGTCGTTCGAACTTGAAAGATTTTCGGACCGAACGTGTTTTTTCGAGTTATCTTCGTTAAAAGTGTTACGAGGTACGAATATTTTTGCATAAATCGACGTAACTCGATAAAATACGTCGGGATTAATGGTTTTTTTCTGTCTGAAAACATTTTTTACGATCGGACCTATGCGTCCGGTCGTTCGAACTTGAAAAATTTTCGGGCCGAACTTGTTTTTTCGAGTTTACTCCGTTAAAAGCGTTACGAGGTACGATTTTTTTTACAGATATCGACGTAACTCGATAAACTACGTCGGGATTAATGGTGTTTTCCGTCTGAAAACATTTTTTACGATCGGACCTATGCGTCCGGGCGTTCGAACTTGAAAAATTTTCGGGCCGAACGTGTTTTTTTCGAGTTATCGTCGTTAAAAGTGTTACGAGGTACGAATATTTTTGCATAAATCGACGTAACTCGATAAAATACGTCGGGATTAAGCGTTTTTAACATTGGCAATACCTTACAAAAATTTTCGAACCGATACGACCCGTCGTTGGAACTTGGAAAAATTCCGAGCCGGTACGTTGGGACTTAGAAGATTTCCGAGAGCGAAAAAGTTTTTTCGCGTTTACTCCGTTAAAAGCGTTACGAGGTACGAATATTTTTGCATAAATCGACGTAACTCGATAAACTACGTCGGGATTAATGGTTTTTTTCCGTCTGAAAACATTTTTTACGATCGGACCTATGCGTCCGGTCGTTCGAACTTAGAAAATTTTCGGACCGAACGCGTTTTTTCGTGCTATCTTCGTTAAAAGTGTTACGAGGTACGAATATTTTTGCATAAATCGACGTAACTCGATAAAATACGTCGGGATTAAGCGTTTGTAGCATTGGCAATAGCTTGGAAAAATTTTCGAACCGATGCGACCGGTCGTTGGAACTTGGAAAAATTCCGAGCCGGTACGTTGGGACTTAGAAGATTTCCGAGAGCGAAAAAGTTTTTTCGAGTTTACTCCGTTAAAAGCGTTGCGAGGTACGAATATTTTTGCATAAATCGACGTAACTCGATAAAATACGTCGGGATTAATGGTTTTTTTCTGTCTGAAAACATTTTTTACGATCGGACCTATGCGTCCGGTCGTTCGAACTTGAAAAATTTTCGGGCCGAACTTGTTTTTTCGAGTTTACTCCGTTAAAAGCGTTACGAGGTACGATTTTTTTTACAGATATCGACGTAACTCGATAAACTACGTCGGGATTAATGGTGTTTTCCGTCTGAAAACATTTTTTACGATCGGACCTATGCGTCCGGGCGTTCGAACTTGAAAAATTTTCGGGCCGAACGTGTTTTTTCGAGTTATCGTCGTTAAAAGTGTTACGAGGTACGAATATTTTTGCATAAATCGACGTAACTCGATAAAATACGTCGGGATTAAGCGTTTTTAACATTGGCAATACCTTACAAAAATTTTCGAACCGATGCGACCGGTCGTTGGAACTTGGAAAAATTCCGAGCCGGTACGTTGGGACTTAGAAGATTTCCGAGAGCGAAAAAGTTTTTTCGCGTTTACTCCGTTAAAAGCGTTACGAGGTACGAATATTTTTGCATAAATCGACGTAACTCGATAAACTACGTCGGGATTAATGGTTTTTTTCCGTCTGAAAACATTTTTTACGATCGGACCTATGCGTCCGGTCGTTCGAACTTAGAAAATTTTCGGACCGAACGCGTTTTTTCGTGCTATCTTCGTTAAAAGTGTTACGAGGTACGAATATTTTTGCATAAATCGACGTAACTCGATAAAATACGTCGGGATTAAGCGTTTGTAGCATTGGCAATAGCTTGGAAAAATTTTCGAACCGATGCGACCGGTCGTTGGAACTTGGAAAAATTCCGAGCCGGTACGTTGGGACTTAGAAGATTTCCGAGAGCGAAAAAGTTTTTTCGAGTTTACTCCGTTAAAAGCGTTGCGAGGTACGAATATTTTTGTACAAATCGACGTAACTCGATAAAATACGTCGGGATTAATGGTTTTTTTCCGTCTGAAAACATTTTTCACGATCGGACCTATGCGTCCGGTCGTTCGAACTTAGAAAATTTCCGGACCGAACGTGTTTTTTCGAGTTTACTCCGTTAAAAGCGTTACGAGGTACGATTTTTTTTACAGATATCGACGTAACTCGATAAACTACGTCGGGATTAATGGTGTTTTCCGTCTGAAAACATTTTTTACGATCGGACCTATGCGTCCGGTCGTTCGAACTTAGAAAATTATCGGTACGAACGTGTTTCTTCGAGTTATATTCGTTAAAAGTGTTACGAGGAACGAATATTTTTGCATAAATCGACGTAACTCGATAAAATACGTCGGGATTAAGCGTTTTTAACATTGGCAATACCTTACAAAAATTTTGGAACCGATGCGACCGGTCGTTGGAACTTGGAAAAATTCCGAGCCGGTACGTTGGGACTTAGAAGATTTCCGAGAGCGAAAAAGTTTTTTCGAGTTTACTCCGTTAAAAGCGTTGCGAGGTACGAATATTTTTGTACAAATCGGCGTAACTCGATAAACTACGTCGGGATTAATGGCTTTTTTCCGTCTGAGAACATTTTTTACGATCGGACCTATGCGTCCGGTCGTTCGAACTTAGAAAATTTTCGGACCGAACGCGTTTTTTTCGTGCTATCTTCGTTAAAAGTGTTACGAGGTACGAATATTTTTGCATAAATCGACGTAACTCGATAAAATACGTCGGGATTAAGCGTTTGTAACATTGGCAATAGCTTGGAAAAATTTTCGAACCGATGCGACCGGTCGTTGGAACTTGGAAAAATTCCGAGCCGGTACGTTGGGACTTAGAAGATTTCCGAGAGCGAAAAAGTTTTTTCGAGTTTACTCCGTTAAAAGCGTTACGAGGTACGAATATTTTTGTATAAATCGTCGTAACTCGATAAAATAGGTCGGGATTAATGGTTTTTTTTCCGTCTGAAAACATTTTTTACGATCGGACCTATGCGTCCGGTCGTTCGAACTTGAAAAATTTTCGGGCCGAACGTGTTTTTTCGAGTTATCTTCGTTAAAAGTGTTACGAGGTACGATTTTTTTACAGAAATCGACGTAACTCGATAAACTACGTCGGGATTAGTGGTTTTATTCCGTCTGAAAACATTTTTTACCATCGGACCTATGCGTCCGGTCGTTCGAACATAGAAAATTTTCGGTCCGAACGTGTTTTTTCGAGTTATCGTCGTTAAAAGTGTTACGAGGTACGAATATTTTTGCATAAATCGACGTAACTCGATAAAATACGTCGGGATTAAGCGTTTTTAACATTGGCAATACCTTACAAAAATTTTCGAACCGATACGACCCGTCGTTGGAACTTGGAAAAATTCCGAGCCGGTACGTTGGGACTTAGAAGATTTCCGAGAGCGAAAAAGTTTTTTCGCGTTTACTCCGTTAAAAGCGTTACGAGGTACGAATATTTTTGCATAAATCGACGTAACTCGATAAAATACGTCGGGATTAATGGTTTTTTTTCCGTCTGAAAACATTTTTTACGATCGGACCTATGCGTCCGGTCGTTCGAACTTAGAAAATTTTCGGACCGAACGCGTTTTTTCGTGCTATCTTCGTTAAAAGTGTTACGAGGTACGAATATTTTTGCATAAATCGATGTAACTCGATAAAATACGTCGGGATTAATGGTTTTTTTCCGTCTGAAAACATTTTTTACCTTCGGACCTATGCATTCGGTCGTTCGAACTTAGAAAATTTTCGGTCCGAACGTGTTTTTTCGAGTTATCTTCGTTAAAAGCGTTACGAGGTACGAATATTTTTGCATAAATAGACGTAACTCGATAAAATACGGCGGGATTAATGGTTTTGTCCCGTCTGAAAACATTTTTTTTACGATCGGACCTATGCGTCCGGTCGTTCGAACTTAGAAAATTTTTGGACCGAACGTGTTTTTTCGAGTTTACTCCGTTAAAAGCGTTACGAGGTACGATTTTTTTTTACAGATATCGACGTAACTCGATAAACTACGTTGGGATTAATGGTGTTTTCCGTCTGAAAACATTTTTTACGATCGGACCTATGCTTCCGTACGTTCGAACTTAGAAAATTTTCGGACCGAACGGGTTTCTTCGAGTTTACTCCGTTAAAAGCGTTGCGAGGTACGATTTTTTTACAGATATCGACGTAACTCGATAAACTACGTCGGGGTAAATGGTCTTTTCCGTCTGAAAACATTTTTTACGATCGGACGTATGCGTCCGGTCGTGCGAACTTAGAAAATTTTCGGACCGAACGTGTTTTTTCGAGTTATCTTCGTTAAAAGTGTTACGAGGTACGAATATTTTTGCATAAATCGACGTAACTCGACAAAATACTTCGGGATTAATGGTTTTCTTCCGTCTGAAGACATTTTTTACGATCGGACCTATGCGTCCGGTCGTTCGAACTTGAAAGATTTTCGGACCGAACGTGTTTTTTCGAGTTATCTTCGTTGAAAGTGTTACGAGGTACCATTTTTTTTACAGAAATCGACGTAACTCGATAAAATACGTCGGGATTAAGCGTTTTTAACATTGGCAATACCTTACAAAAATTTTCGAACCGATGCGACCGGTCGTTGGAACTTGGAAAAATTTCGAGCCGGTACGTTGGGACTTAGAAGATTTCCGAGAGCGAAAAAGTTTTTTCGAGTTTACTCCGTTAAAAGCGTTACGAGGTACGAATATTTTTGCATAAATCGACGTAACTCGATAAACTACGTCGGGATTAATGGTTTTTTTCCGTCTGAAAACATTTTTTACGATCGGACCTATGCGTCCGGTCGTTCGAACTTGAAAAATTTTCGGGCCGAACGTGTTTTTTCGAGTTATCTTCGTTAAAAGTGTTACGAGGTACGATTTTTTTTACAGAAATCGACGTAACTCGATAAACTACGTCGGGATTAGTGGTTTTATTCCGTCTGAAAACATTTTTTACCATCGGACCTATGCGTCCGGTCGTTCGAACTTAGAAAATTTTCGGTCCGAACGTGTTTTTTCGAGTTATCTTCGTTAAAAGTGTTACGAGGTACGAATATTTTTGCATAAATCGACGTAACTCGATAAAATACGTCAGGATTTAGCGTTTTTAACATTGGCAATACCTCACAAAAATTTTCGAACCGATACGACCGGTCGTTGGAACTTGGAAAAATTCCGAGCCGGTACGTTGGGACTTAGAAGATTTCCGAGAGCGAAAAAGTTTTTTCGAGTTTACTCCGTTAAAAGCGTTACGAGGTACGAATATTTTTGCATAAATCGACGTAACTCGATAAACTACGTCGGGATTAATGGTTTTTTTTCCGTCTGAAAACATTTTTTACGATCGGACCTATGCGTCCGGTCGTTCGAACTTAGAAAATTTTCGGACCGAACGTGTTTTTTCGAGTTATCTTCGTTAAAAGTGTTACGAGGTACGAATATTTTTGCATAAATCGACGTAACTCGATAAAATACGTCGGGATTAATGGTTTTTTTTCTGTCTGAAAACATTTTTTACGATCGGACCTATGCGTCCGGTCGTTCGAACTTGAAAAATTTTCGGGCCGAACGTGTTTTTTCGAGTTTACTCCGTTAAAAGCGTTACGAGGTACGATTTTTTTTACAGATATCGACGTAACTCGATAAACTACGTCGGGATTAATGGTGTTTTCCGTCTGAAAACATTTTTTACGATCGGACCTATGCGTCCGGGCGTTCGAACTTGAAAAATTTTCGGGCCGAACGTGTTTTTTCGAGTTATCGTCGTTAAAAGTGTTACGAGGTACGAATATTTTTGCATAAATCGACGTAACTCGATAAAATACGTCGGGATTAAGCGTTTTTAACATTGGCAATACCTTACAAAAATTTTCGAACCGATGCGACCGGTCGTTGGAACTTGGAAAAATTCCGAGCCGGTACGTTGGGACTTAGAAGATTTCCGAGAGCGAAAAAGTTTTTTCGAGTTTACTCCGTTAAAAGCGTTACGAGGTACGAATATTTTTGCATAAATCGACGTAACTCGATAAACTACGTCGGGATTAATGGTTTTTTTCCGTCTGAAAACATTTTTTACGATCGGACCTATGCGTCCGGTCGTTCGAACTTAGAAAATTTTCGGACCGAACGCGTTTTTTCGAGTTATCTTCGTTAAAAGTGTTACGAGGTACGAATATTTTTGCATAAATCGACGTAACTCGATAAAATACGTCGGGATTAAGCGTTTTTAACATTGGCAATAGCTTGGAAAAATTTTCGAACCGATGCGACCGGTCGTTGGAACTTGGAAAAATTCCAAGCCGGTACGTTGGGACTTAGAAGATTTCCGAGAGCGAAAAAGTTTTTTCGAGTTTACTCCGTTAAAAGCGTTGCGAGGTACGAATATTTTTGTACAAATCGACGTAACTCGATAAAATACGTCGGGATTAATGGTTTTTTTCCGTCTGAAAACATTTTTCATGATCGGACCTATGCGTCCTGTCGTTCGAACTTAGAAAATTTTCGGATCGAACGTGTTTTTTCGAGTTTACTCCGTTAAAAGCGTTACGAGGTACGATTTTTTTTACAGATATCGACGTAACTTGATAAACTACGTCGGGATTAATGGTGTTTTCCGTCTGAAAACATTTTTTACGATCGGACCTATGCGTCCGGTCGTTCGAACTTAGAAAATTATCGGTACGAACGTGTTTCTTCGAGTTATCTTCGTTAAAAGTGTTACGAGGAACGAATATTTTTGCATAAATCGACGTAACTCGATAAAATACGTCGGGATTAAGCGTTTTTAACATTGGCAATACCTTACAAAAATTTTCGAACCGATGCGACCGGTCGTTGGAACTTGGAAAAATTCCGAGCCGGTACGTTGGGACTTAGAAGATTTCCGAGAGCGAAAAAGTTTTTTCGAGTTTACTCCGTTAAAAGCGTTGCGAGGTACGAATATTTTTGTACAAATCGGCGTAACTCGATAAACTACGTCGGGATTAATGGTTTTTTTCCGTCTGAAAACATTTTTTACGATCGGACCTATGCGTCCGGTCGTTCGAACTTAGAAAATTTTCGGACCGAACGCGTTTTTTCGTGCTATCTTCGTTAAAAGTGTTACGAGGTACGAATATTTTTGCATAAATCGACGTAACTCGATAAAATACGTCGGGATTAAGCGTTTGTAACATTGGCAATAGCTTGGAAAAATTTTCGAAATGATGCGACCGGTCGTTGGAACTTGGAAAAATTCCGAGCCGGTACGTTAGGACTTAGAAGATTTCCGAGAGCGAAAAAGTTTTTTCGAGTTTACTCCGTTAAAAGCGTTACGAGGTACGAATATTTTTGTATAAATCGACGTAACTCGATAAAATAGGTCGGGATTAATGGTTTTTTTCCGTCTGAAAACATTTTTTACGATCGGACCTATGCGTCCGGTCGTTCGAACTTGAAAAATTTTCGGGCCGAACGTGTTTTTTCGAGTTACCTTCGTTAAAAGTGTTACGAGGTACGATTTTTTTACAGAAATCGACGTAACTCGATAAACTACGTCGGGATTAGTGGTTTTATTCCGTCTGAAAACATTTTTTACCATCGGACCTATGCGTCCGGTCGTTCGAACATAGAAAATTTTCGGTCCGAACGTGTTTTTTCGAGTTATCGTCGTTAAAAGTGTTACGAGGTACGAATATTTTTGCATAAATCGACGTAACTCGATAAAATACGTCGGGATTAAGCGTTTTTAACATTGGCAATACCTTACAAAAATTTTCGAACCGATACGACCCGTCGTTGGAACTTGGAAAAATTCCGAGCCGGTACGTTGGGACTTAGAAGATTTCCGAGAGCGAAAAAGTTTTTTCGCGTTTACTCCGTTAAAAGCGTTACGAGGTACGAATATTTTTGCATAAATCGACGTAACTCGATAAACTACGTCGGGATTAATGGTTTTTTTCCGTCTGAAAACATTTTTTACGATCGGACCTATGCGTCCGGTCGTTCGAACTTAGAAAATTTTCGGACCGAACGCGTTTTTTCGTGCTATCTTCGTTAAAAGTGTTACGAGGTACGAATATTTTTGCATAAATCGACGTAACTCGATAAAATACGTCGGGATTAAGCGTTTGTAACATTGGCAATAGCTTGGAAAAATTTTCGAACCGATGCGACCGGTCGTTGGAACTTGGAAAAATTCCGAGCCGGTACGTTGGGACTTAGAAGATTTCCGAGAGCGAAAAAGTTTTTTCGAGTTTACTCCGTTAAAAGCGTTGCGAGGTACGAATATTTTTGTACAAATCGACGTAACTCGATAAAATACGTCGGGATTAATGGTTTTTTTCCGTCTGAAAACATTTTTCATGATCGGACCTATGCGTCCTGTCGTTCGAACTTAGAAAATTTTCGGATCGAACGTGTTTTTTCGAGTTTACTCCGTTAAAAGCGTTACGAGGTACGATTTTTTTTACAGATATCGACGTAACTCGATAAACTACGTCGGGATTAATGGTGTTTTCCGTCTGAAAACATTTTTTACGATCGGACCTATGCGTCCGGTCGTTCGAACTTAGAAAATTATCGGTCCGAACGTGTTTTTTCGAGTTATCTTCGTTAAAAGTGTTACGAGGAACGAATATTTTTGCATAAATCGACGTAACTCGATAAAATACGTCGGGATTAAGCGTTTTTAACATTGGCAATACCTTACAAAAATTTTCGAACCGATACGACCGGTCGTTGGAACTTGGAAAAATTCCGAGCCGGTACGTTGGGACTTAGAAGATTTCCGAGAGCGAAAAAGTTTTTTCGAGTTTACTCCGTTAAAAGCGTTGCGAGGTACGAATATTTTTGTACAAATCGACGTAACTCGATAAAATACGTCGGGATTAATGGTTTTTTTTCCGTCTGAAAACATTTTTCATGATCGGACCTATGCGTCCTGTCGTTCGAACTTAGAAAATTTTCGGATCGAACGTGTTTTTTCGAGTTTACTCCGTTAAAAGCGTTACGAGGTACGATTTTTTTTACAGATATCGACGTAACTTGATAAACTACGTCGGGATTAATGGTGTTTTCCGTCTGAAAACATTTTTTACGATCGGACCTATGCGTCCGGTCGTTCGAACTTAGAAAATTATCGGTCCGAACGTGTTTTTTCGAGTTATCTTCGTTAAAAGTGTTACGAGGAACGAATATTTTTGCATAAATCGACGTAACTCGATAAAATACGTCGGGATTAAGCGTTTTTAACATTGGCAATACCTTACAAAAATTTTCGAACCGATACGACCGGTCGTTGGAACTTGGAAAAATTCCGAGCCGGTACGTTGGGACTTAGAAGATTTCCGAGAGCGAAAAAGTTTTTTCGAGTTTACTCCGTTAAAAGCGTTGCGAGGTACGAATATTTTTGTACAAATCGGCGTAACTCGATAAACTACGTCGGGATTAATGGCTTTTTTCCGTCTGAAAACATTTTTTACGATCGGACCTATGCGTCCGGTCGTTCGAACTTAGAAAATTTTCGGACCGAACGCGTTTTTTCGTGCTATCTTCGTTAAAAGTGTTACGAGGTACGAATATTTTTGCATAAATCGACGTAACTCGATAAAATACGTCGGGATTAAGCGTTTGTAACATTGGCAATAGCTTGGAAAAATTTTCGAACCGATGCGACCGGTCGTTGGAACTTGGAAAAATTCCGAGCCGGTACGTTAGGACTTAGAAGATTTCCGAGAGCGAAAAAGTTTTTTCGAGTTTACTCCGTTAAAAGCGTTACGAGGTACGAATATTTTTGTATAAATCGACGTAACTCGATAAAATAGGTCGGGATTAATGGTTTTTTTTCCGTCTGAAAACATTTTTTACGATCGGACCTATGCGTCCGGTCGTTCGAACTTGAAAAATTTTCGGGCCGAACGTGTTTTTTCGAGTTATCTTCGTTAAAAGTGTTACGAGGTACGATTTTTTTACAGAAATCGACGTAACTCGATAAACTACGTCGGGATTAGTGGTTTTATTCCGTCTGAAAACATTTTTTACCATCGGACCTATGCGTCCGGTCGTTCGAACATAGAAAATTTTCGGTCCGAACGTGTTTTTTTCGAGTTATCGTCGTTAAAAGTGTTACGAGGTACGAATATTTTTGCATAAATCGACGTAACTCGATAAAATACGTCGGGATTAAGCGTTTTTAACATTGGCAATACCTTACAAAAATTTTCGAACCGATACGACCGGTCGTTGGAACTTGGAAAAATTCCGAGCCGGTACGTTGGGACTTAGAAGATTTCCGAGAGCGAAAAAGTTTTTTCGCGTTTTACTCCGTTAAAAGCGTTACGAGGTACGAATATTTTTGCATAAATCGACGTAACTCGATAAACTACGTCGGGATTAATGGTTTTTTTTCCGTCTGAAAACATTTTTTACGATCGGACCTATGCGTCCGGTCGTTCGAACTTAGAAAATTTTCGGACCGAACGCGTTTTTTCGTGCTATCTTCGTTAAAAGTGTTACGAGGTACGAATATTTTTGCATAAATCGACGTAACTCGATAAAATACGTCGGGATTAAGCGTTTGTAGCATTGGCAATAGCTTGGAAAAATTTTCGAACCGATGCGACCGGTCGTTGGAACTTGGAAAAATTCCGAGCCGGTACGTTGGGACTTAGAAGATTTCCGAGAGCGAAAAAGTTTTTTCGAGTTTACTCCGTTAAAAGCGTTACGAGGTACGAATATTTTTGTATAAATCGACGTAACTCGATAAAATAGGTCGGGATTAATGGTTTTTTTCCGTCTGAAAACATTTTTTACGATCGGACCTATGCGTCCGGTCGTTCGAACTTGAAAAATTTTCGGGCCGAACGTGTTTTTTCGAGTTATCTTCGTTAAAAGTGTTACGAGGTACGATTTTTTTTACAGAAATCGACGTAACTCGATAAACTACGTCGGGATTAGTGGTTTTATTCCGTCTGAAAACATTTTTTACGATCGGACCTATGCGTGCGGTCGCTCGAACTTAGAAAATTTTCGGTCCGAACGTGTTTTTTCGAGTTATCTTCGTTAAAAGTGTTACGAGGTACGAATATTTTTGCATAAATCGACGTAACTCGATAAAATACGTCGGGATTAAGCGTTTTTAACATTGGCAATACCTCACAAAAATTTTCGAACCGATACGACCGGTCGTTGGAACTTGGAAAAATTCCGAGCCGGTACGTTGGGACTTAGAAGATTTCCGAGAGCGAAAAAGTTTTTTCGAGTTTACTCCGTTAAAAGCGTTACGAGGTACGAATATTTTTGCATAAATCGACGTAACTCGATAAACTACGTCGGGATTAATGGTTTTTTTCTGTCTGAAAACATTTTTTACGATCGGACCTATGCGTCCGGTCGTTCGAACTTGAAAAATTTTCGGGCCGAACTTGTTTTTTCGAGTTTACTCCGTTAAAAGCGTTACGAGGTACGATTTTTTTTACAGATATCGACGTAACTCGATAAACTACGTCGGGATTAATGGTGTTTTCCGTCTGAAAACATTTTTTACGATCGGACCTATGCGTCCGGTCGTTCGAACTTGAAAAATTTTCGGGCCGAACGTGTTTTTTCGAGTTATCTTCGTTAAAAGTGTTACGAGGTACGAATATTTTTGCATAAATCGACGTAACTCGATAAAATACGTCGGGATTAAGCGTTTTTAACATTGGCAATACCTTACAAAAATTTTCGAACCGATACGACCCGTCGTTGGAACTTGGAAAAATTCCGAGCCGGTACGTTGGGACTTAGAAGATTTCCGAGAGCGAAAAAGTTTTTTCGCGTTTACTCCGTTAAAAGCGTTACGAGGTACGAATATTTTTGCATAAATCGACGTAACTCGATAAACTACGTCGGGATTAATGGTTTTTTTCCGTCTGAAAACATTTTTTACGATCGGACCTATGCGTCCGGTCGTTCGAACTTAGAAAATTTTCGGACCGAACGCGTTTTTTCGTGCTATCTTCGTTAAAAGTGTTACGAGGTACGAATATTTTTGCATAAATCGACGTAACTCGATAAAATACGTCGGGATTAAGCGTTTGTAGCATTGGCAATAGCTTGGAAAAATTTTCGAACCGATGCGACCGGTCGTTGGAACTTGGAAAAATTCCGAGCCGGTACGTTGGGACTTAGAAGATTTCCGAGAGCGAAAATGTTTTTTCGAGTTTACTCCGTTAAAAGCGTTACGAGGTACGAATATTTTTGTATAAATCGACGTAACTCGATAAAATAGGTCGGGATTAATGGTTTTTTTCCGTCTGAAAACATTTTTTACGATCGGACCTATGCGTCCGGTCGTTCGAACTTGAAAAATTTTCGGGCCGAACGTGTTTTTTCGAGTTATCTTCGTTAAAAGTGTTACGAGGTACGATTTTTTTTACAGAAATCGTCGTAACTCGATAAACTACGTCGGGATTAGTGGTTTTATTCCGTCTGAAAACATTTTTTACGATCGGACCTATGCGTGCGGTCGCTCGAACTTAGAAAATTTTCGGTCCGAACGTGTTTTTTCGAGTTATCTTCGTTAAAAGTGTTACGAGGTACGAATATTTTTGCATAAATCGACGTAACTCGATAAAATACGTCAGGATTAAGCGTTTTTTAACATTGGCAATACCTCACAAAAATTTTCGAACCGATACGACCGGTCGTTGGAACTTGGAAAAATTCCGAGCCGGTACGTTGGGACTTAGAAGATTTCCGAGAGCGAAAAAGTTTTTTCGAGTTTACTCCGTTAAAAGCGTTACGAGGTACGAATATTTTTGCATAAATCGACGTAACTCGATAAACTACGTCGGGATTAATGGTTTTATTCCGTCTGAAAACATTTTTTACGATCGGACCTATGCGTCCGGTCGTTCGAACTTAGAAAATTTTCGGACCGAACGTGTTTTTTCGTGCTATCTTCGTTAAAAGTGTTACGAGGTACGAATATTTTTGCATAAATCGACGTAACTCGATAAAATACGTCGGGATTAAGCGTTTTTAACATTGGCAATAGCTTGGAAAAATTTTCGAACCGATGCGACCGGTCGTTGGAACTTGGAAAAATTCCGAGCCGGTACGTTGGGACTTAGAAGATTTCCGAGAGCGAAAAAGTTTTTTTCGAGTTTACTCCGTTAAAAGCGTTACGAGGTACGAATATTTTTGTATAAATCGACGTAACTCGATAAAATAGGTCGGGATTAATGGTTTTTTTCCGTCTGAAAACATTTTTTACGATCGGACCTATGCGTCCGGTCGTTCGAACTTGAAAAATTTTCGGGCCGAACGTGTTTTTTCGAGTTATCTTCGTTAAAAGTGTTACGAGGTACGATTTTTTTTACAGAAATCGACGTAACTCGATAAACTACGTCGGGATTAATGGTTTCATTCCGTCTGAAAACATTTTTTACCATCGGACATATGCGTCCGGTCGTTCGAACTTAGAAAATTTTCGGTCCGAACGTGTTTTTTCGAGTTATCTTCGTTAAAAGTGTTACGAGGTACGAATATTTTTGCATAAATCGACGTAACTCGATAAAATACGTCGGGATTAAGCGTTTTTAACATTGGCAATACCTTACAAAAATTTTCGAACCGATGCGACCGGTCGTTGGAACTTGGAAAAATTCCGAGCCGGTACGTTGGGACTTAGAAGATTTCCGAGAGCGAAAAAGTTTTTTCGAGTTTACTCCGTTAAAAGCGTTACGAGGTACGAATATTTTTGCATAAATCGACGTAACTCGATAAAATACGTCGGGATTAATGGTTTTTTTTCCGTCTGAAAACATTTTTTACGATCGGACCTATGCGTCCGGTCGTTCGAACTTGAAAAATTTTCGGGCCGAACGTGTTTTTTCGAGTTATCTTCGTTAAAAGTGTTACGAGGTACGATTTTTTTTACAGAAATCGACGTAACTCGATAAACTACGTCGGGATTAGTGGTTTCATTCCGTCTGAAAACATTTTTTACCATCGGACCTATGCGTCCGGTCGTTCGAACTTAGAAAATTTTCGGACCGAACGCGTTTTTTCGTGCTATCTTCGTTAAAAGTGTTACGAGGTACGAATATTTTTGCATAAATCGACGTAACTCGATAAAATACGTCGGGATTAAGCGTTTGTAGCATTGGCAATAGCTTGGAAAAATTTTCGAACCGATGCGTCTGGTCGTTGGAACTTGGAAAAATTCCGAGCCGGTACGTTGGGACTTAGAAGATTTCCGAGAGCGAAAAAGTTTTTTCGAGTTTACTCCGTTAAAAGCGTTGCGAGGTACGAATATTTTTGTACAAATCGACGTAACTCGATAAAATACGTCGGGATTAATGGTTTTTTTCCGTCTGAAAACGTTTTTCATGATCGGACCTATGCGTCCTGTCGTTCGAACTTAGAAAATTTTCGGATCGAACGTGTTTTTTCGAGTTTACTCCGTTAAAAGCGTTACGAGGTACGATTTTTTTTACAGATATCGACGTAACTTGATAAACTACGTCGGGATTAATGGTGTTTTCCGTGTGAAAACATTTTTTACGATCGGACCTATGCGTCCGGTCGTTCGAACTTAGAAAATTATCGGTCCGAACGTGTTTTTTCGAGTTATCTTCGTTAAAAGTGTTACGAGGAACGAATATTTTTGCATAAATCGACGTAACTCGATAAAATACGTCGGGATTAAGCGTTTTTAACATTGGCAATACCTTACAAAAATTTTCGAACCGATACGACCGGTCGTTGGAACTTGGAAAAATTCCGAGCCGGTACGTTGGGACTTAGAAGATTTCCGAGAGCGAAAAAGTTTTTTCGAGTTTACTCCGTTAAAAGCGTTGCGAGGTACGAATATTTTTGTACAAATCGGCGTAACTCGATAAACTACGTTGAGTAATGGTTTTTTTTCCGTCTGAAAACATTTTTTACGATCGGACCTATGCGTCCGGTCGTTCGAACTTGAAAAATTTTCGGGCCGAACGTGTTTTTTCGAGTTATCTTCGTTAAAAGTGTTACGAGGTACGAATATCTTTGCATAAACCGACGTAACTCGATAAAATACGTCGGGATTAAGCGTTTTTAACATTGGCAATAGCTTGGAAAAATTTTCGAACCGATGCGACCGGTCGTTGGAACTTGGAAAAATTCCGAGCCGGTACGTTGGGACTTAGAAGATTTCCGAGAGCGAAAAAGTTTTTTCGAGTTTACTCCGTTAAAAGCGTTGCGAGGTACGAATATTTTTGTACAAATCGGCGTAACTCGATAAACTACGTTGAGTAATGGTTTTTTTCCGTCTGAAAACATTTTTTACGATCGGACCTATGCGTCCGGTCGTTCGAACTTAGAAAATTTTCGGACCGAACGCGTTTTTTCGTGCTATCTTCGTTAAAAGTGTTACGAGGTACGAATATTTTTGCATAAATCGACGTAACTCGATAAAATACGTCGGGATTAAGCGTTTGTAACATTGGCAATAGCTTGGAAAAATTTTCGAACCGATGCGACCGGTCGTTGGAACTTGGAAAAATTCCGAGCCGGTACGTTGGGACAGAAGATTTCCGAGAGCGAAAAAGTTTTTTCGAGTTTACTCCGTTAAAAGCGTTACGAGGTACGAATATTTTTGTATAAATCGACGTAACTCGATAAAATAGGTCGGGATTAATGGTTTTTTTCCGTCTGAAAACATTTTTTACGATCGGACCTATGCGTCCGGTCGTTCGAACTTGAAAAATTTTCGGGCCGAACTTGTTTTTTCGAGTTTACTCCGTTAAAAGCGTTACGAGGTACGATTTTTTTTACAGATATCGACGTAACTCGATAAACTACGTCGGGATTAATGGTGTTTTCCGTCTGAAAACATTTTTTACGATCGGACCTATGCGTCCGGTCGTTCGAACTTGAAAAATTTTCGGGCCGAACGTGTTTTTTCGAGTTATCTTCGTTAAAAGTGTTACGAGGTACGATTTTTTTTACAGAAATCGACGTAACTCGATAAAATACGTCGGGATTAAGCGTTTTTAACATTGGCAATACCTTACAAAAATTTTCGAACCGATGCGACCGGTCGTTGGAACTTGGAAAAATTCCGAGCCGGTACGTTGGGACAGAAGATTTCCGAGAGCGAAAAAGTTTTTTCGAGTTTACTCCGTTAAAAGCGTTACGAGGTACGAATATTTTTGTATAAATCGACGTAACTCGATAAAATACGTCGGGATTAATGGTTTTTTTCCGTCTGAAAACATTTTTTACGATCGGACCTATGCGTCCGGTCGTTCGAACTTGAAAAATTTTCGGGCCGAACGTGTTTTTTCGAGTTTACTCCGTTAAAAGCGTTACGAGGTACGATTTTTTTTTACACAAATCGACGTAACTCGATAAACTACGTCGGGATTAATGGTTTTTTTCCGTCTGAAAACATTTTTTACGATCGGACCTATGCGTCCGGCCGTTCGAACTTAGAAAATTTTCGGACCGAACGGGTTTTTTCGAGTTATCTTCGTTAAAAGTGTTACGAGGTACGAATATTTTTGCATAAATCGACGTAACTCGATAAAATACGTCGGGATTAATGGTTTTTTTTCCGTCTGAAAACATTTTTTACGATCGGACCTATGCGTTCGGTCGCTCGAACTTAGAAAATTTTCGGACCGAACGTGTTTTTTCGAGTTTACTCCGTTAAAAGCGTTACGAGGTACGATTTTTTTTACAGATATCGACGTAACTCGATAAACTACGTCGGGATTAATGGTGTTTTCCGTCTGAAAACATTTTTTACGATCGGACCTATGCGTCCGGTCTTTCGAACTTAGAAAATTTTCGGTCCGAACGTGTTTCTACGAGTTTACTCCGTTAAAAGCGTTGCGAGGTACGAATATTTTTGTATAAATCGACGTATCTCGATAAAATACGTCGGGATTAATGGTTTTTTCCGACTGAAAACATTTTTTACGATCGGACCTATGCGTCCGGTCGTTCGAACTTAGAAAATTTTCGGTCCGAACGTGTTTCTACGAGTTATCTTCGTTAAAAGCGTTACGAGGTACGAATATTTTTGCATAAATAGACGTCACTCGATAAAATACGTCGGGATTAAGCGTTTTTAACATTGGCAATAGCTTGGAAAAATTTTCGAACCGATGCGACCGGTCGTTGGAACTTGGAAAAATTCCGAGCCGGTACGTTGGGACTTAGAAGATTTCCGAGAGCGAAAAAGTTTTTTCGAGTTTACTCCGTTAAAAAGCGTTGCGAGGTACGAATATTTTTGTACAAATCGGCGTAACTCGATAAACTACGTTGAGTAATGGTTTTTTTCCGTCTGAAAGCATTTTTTACGATCGGACCTATGCGTCCGGTCGTTCGAACTTAGAAAATTTTCGGACCGAACGCGTTTTTTCGTGCTATCTTCGTTAAAAGTGTTACGAGGTACGAATATTTTTGCATAAATCGACGTAACTCGATAAAATACGTCGGGATTAAGCGTTTGTAATATTGGCAATAGCTTGGAAAAATTTTCGAACCGATGCGACCGGTCGTTGGAACTTGGAAAAATTCCGAGCCGGTACGTTGGGACTTAGAAGATTTCCGAGAGCGAAAAAGTTTTTTTCGAGTTTACTCCGTTAAAAGCGTTGCGAGGTACGAATATTTTTGTACAAATCGGCGTAACTCGATAAACTACGTCGGGATTAATGGTTTTTTTTCCGTCTGAAAACATTTTTTACGATCGGACCTATGCGTCCGGTCGTTCGAACTTAGAAAATTTTCGGACCGAACGCGTTTTTTTCGTGCTATCTTCGTTAAAAGTGTTACGAGGTACGAATATTTTTGCATAAATCGACGTAACTCGATAAAATACGTCGGGATTAAGCGTTTGTAACATTGGCAATAGCTTGGAAAAATTTTCGAACCGATGCGACCGGTCGTTGGAACTTGGAAAAATTCCGAGCCGGTACGTTGGGACTTAGAAGATTTCCGAGAGCGAAAAAGTTTTTTCGAGTTTACTCCGTTAAAAGCGTTACGAGGTACGAATATTTTTGTATAAATCGACGTAACTCGATAAAATAGGTCGGGATTAATGGTTTTTTTCCGTCTGAAAACATTTTTTACGATCGGACCTATGCGTCCGGTCGTTCGAACTTGAAAAATTTTCGGGCCGAACGTGTTTTTTTCGAGTTATCTTCGTTAAAAGTGTTACGAGGTACGATTTTTTTTACAGACATCGTCGTAACTCGATAAACTACGTCGGGATTAGTGGTTTTATTCCGTCTGAAAACATTTTTTACGATCGGACCTATGCGTGCGGTCGCTCGAACTTAGAAAATTTTCGGTCCGAACGTGTTTTTTTCGAGTTATCTTCGTTAAAAGTGTTACGAGGTACGAATATTTTTGCATAAATCGACGTAACTCGATAAAATACGTCGGGATTAATGGTTTTTTTTGCCGTCTGAAAACATTTTTTACGATCGGACCTATGCGTGCGGTCGCTCGAACTTAGAAAATTTTCGGTCCGAACGTGTTCTTTCGAGTTATCTTCGTTAAAAGTGTTACGAGGTACGAATATTTTTGCATAAATCGACGTAACTCGATAAAATACATCGGGATTAATGGTTTTTTTCCCGTCTGAAAACATTTTTTACGATCGGACCTATGCGTCCGGTCGCTCGAACTTAGAAAATTTTCGGTCCGAACGTGTTTTTTCGAGTTTACTCCGTTAAAAGCGTTGCGAGGTACGAATATTTTTGTATAAATCGAGGTAACTCGATAAAATACGTCGGGATTAATGGTTTTTTTCCGACTGAAAACATTTTTTACGATCGGACCTATGCGTCCGGTCGTTCGAACTTAGAAAATTTTCGGACCGAACGTGTTTTTTTCGAGTTTACTCCGTTAAAAGCGTTACGAGGTACGATTTTTTTTACAGATATCGACGTAACTCGATAAACTACGTCGGGATTAATGGTGTTTTCCGTCTGAAAACATTTTTTACGATCGGACCTATGCATTCGGTCGTTCGAACTTAGAAAATTTTCGGTCCGAACGTGTTTCTACGAGTTATCTTCGTTAAAAGCGTTACGAGGTACGAATATTTTTGCATAAATCGACGTAACTCGATAAAATACGTCGGGATTAAGCGTTTTTAACATTGGAAATACCTTACTAAAATTTTCGAACCGATGCGACCGGTCGTTGGAACTTGGAAAAATTCCGAGCCGGTACGTTGGGACTTAGAAGATTTCCGAGAGAGAAAAAGTTTTTTCGAGTTTACTCCGTTAAAAGCGTTACGAGGTACGAATATTTTTGTATAAATCGACGTAACTCGATAAAATAGGTCGGGATTAATGGTTTTTTTCCGTCTGAAAACATTTTTTACGATCGGACCTATGCGTCCGGTCGTTCGAACTTGAATTATTTCGGGCCGAACGTGTTTTTTCGAGTTATCTTCGTTAAAAGTGTTACGAGGTACGAATATTTTTGCATAAATCGACGTAACTCGATAAAATACGTCGGGTTAATGGTTTTTTTCCCGTCTGAAAACATTTTTTTACGATCGGACCTATGCGTCCGGTCGCTCGAACTTAGAAAATTTTCGGTCCGAACGAGTTTTTTTCGAGTTATCTTCGTTAAAAGTGTTACAAGGTACGAATATTTTTGCATAAATCGACGTAACTCGATAAAATACGTCGGGATTAAGCGTTTTTAGCATTGGCAATACCTTACAAAAATTTTCGAACCGATACGACCGGTCGTTGGAACTTGGAAAAAATTCCGAGCCGGTACGTTGGGGACTTAGAAGATTTCCGAGAGCGAAAAAGTTTTTTCGAGTTTACTCCGTTAAAAGCGTTGCGAGGTACGAATATTTTTGTACAAATCGGCGTAACTCGATAAACTACGCCGGGATTAATGGTTTTTTTCCGTCTGAAAACATTTTTTACGATCGGACCTATGCGTCCGGTCGTTCGAACTAAGAAAATTTTCGGACCGAACGCGTTTTTTTCGAGTTTACTCCATTAAAAGCGTTACGAGGTACGATATTTTTTACACAAATCGACGTAACTCGATAAAATACGTCGGGATTAATGGTTTTTTCCGTCTGAAAACATTTTTTACGATCGGACCTATGCGTGCGGTCGCTCGAACTTAGAAAATTTTCGGTCCGAACGTGTTTTTTTCGAGTTATCTTCGTTAAAAGTGTTACGAGGTACGAATATTTTTGCATAAATAGACGTCACTCGATAAAATACGTCGGGATTAAGCGTTTTTAACATTGGCAATACCTTACAAAAATTTTCGAACCGATGCGACCGGTCGTTGGAACTTGGAAAAATTCCGAGCCGGTACGTTGGGACTTGGAAGATTTCCGAGAGCGAAAAAGTTTTTTCGAGTTTACTGCGTTAAAAGCGTTGCGAGGTACGAATATTTTTGTATAAATCGACGTAACTCGATAAAATACGTCGGGATTAATGGTTTTTTCCGACTGAAAACATTTTTTACGATCGGACCTATGCGTCCGGTCGTTCGAACTTAGAAAATTTTCGGACCGAACGCGTTTTTTCGTGCTATCTTCGTTAAAAGTGTTACGAGGTACGAATATTTTTGCATAAATCGACGTAACTCGATAAAATACGTCGGGATTAAGCGTTTTTAACATTGGCAATACCTTACAAAAATTTTCGAACCGATGCGACCGGTCGTTGGAACTTGGAAAAATTCCGAGCCGGTACGTTGGGACTTGGAAGATTTCCGAGAGCGAAAAAGTTTTTTCGAGTTTACTGCGTTAAAAGCGTTGCGAGGTACGAATATTTTTGTATAAATCGACGTAACTCGATAAAATACGTCGGGATTAATGGTTTTTTCCGACTGAAAACATTTTTTACGATCGGACCTATGCGTCCGGTCGTTCGAACTTAGAAAATTTTCGGACCGAACGTGTTTTTTCGAGTTTATTCCGTTAAAAGCGTTACGAGGTACGATTTTTTTTACAGATATCGACGTAACTCGATATACTACGTCGGGATTAATGGTGTTTTCCGTCTGAAAACATTTTTTACGATCGGACCTATGCATTCGGTCGTTCGAACTTAGAAAATTTTCGGTCCGAACGTGTTTCTACGAGTTATCTTCGTTAAAAGTGTTACGAGGTACGATTTTTTTTTACAGAAATCGACGTAACTCGATAAACTACGTCGGGATTAGTGGTTTTTATTCCGTCTGAAAACATTTTTTTACCATCGGACCTATGCGTCTGGTCGT
The DNA here is from genome assembly GCA_911387925.2 of Bombus hypnorum. Classification (NCBI taxonomy): domain Eukaryota; kingdom Metazoa; phylum Arthropoda; class Insecta; order Hymenoptera; family Apidae; genus Bombus; species Bombus hypnorum. Next base: position 12,014,879 of record OU427031.1, read on the forward strand.
TCGAACTTAGAAAATCTTCGGTCCGAACGTGTTTTTTCGAGTTATCTTCGTTAAAGTGTTACGAGGTACGAATATTTTTGCATAAATCGACGTAACTCGATAAAATACGTCGGGATTAAGCGTTTTTAACATTGGCAATACCTTACAAAAATTTTCGAACCGATGCGACCGGTCGTTGGAACTTGGGAAAAATTCCGAGCCGGTACGTTGGGACTTGGAAGAGTTCCGAGAGCGAAAAAGTTTTTTCGAGTTTACTGCGTTAAAAGCGTTACGAGGTACGAATATTTTTGCATAAATCGACGTAACTCGATAAACTACGTCGGTATTAATGGTTTTTTTTCCGTCTGAAAACTTTTTTTACGATCGGACCTATGCGTCCGGTCGTTCGAACTAAGAAAATTTTCGGACCGAACGCGTTTTTTCGAGTTTACTCCATTAAAAGCGTTACGAGGTACGATATTTTTTACACAAATCGACGTAACTCGATAAAATACGTCGGGATTAATGGTTTTTTTCCGTCTGAAAACATTTTTTTACGATCGGACCTATGCGTCCGGTCGCTCGAACTTAGAAAATTTTCGGTCCGAACGTGTTTTTTCGAGTTATCTTCGTTAGAAGTGTTACGAGGTACGAATATTTTTGCATAAATCGACGTAACTCGATAAAATACGTCGGGATTAAGCGTTTTTAACATTGGCAATACCTTACAAAAATTTTCGAACCGATACGACCGGTCGTTGGAACTTGGAAAAATTCCGAGCCGGTACGTTGGGACTTAGAAGATTTCCGAGAGCGAAAAAGTTTTTTCGAGTTTACTCCGTTAAAAGCGTTGCGAGGTACGAATATTTTTGTACAAATCGGCGTAACTCGATAAACTACGTCGGGATTAATGGTTTTTTTCCGTCTGAAAACATTTTTTTACGATCGGACCTATGCGTCCGGTCGTTCGAACTTAGAAAATTTTCGGACCGAACGCGTTTTTTCGTGCTATCTTCGTTAAAAGTGTTACGAGGTACGAATATTTTTGCATAAATCGACGTAACTCGATAAAATACGTCGGGATTAAGCGTTTGTAACATTGGCAATAGCTTGGAAAAATTTTCGAACCGATGCGACCGGTCGTTGGAACTTGGAAAAATTCCGAGCCGGTACGTTGGGACTTAGAAGATTTCCGAGAGCGAAAAAGTTTTTTCGAGTTTACTCCGTTAAAAGCGTTACGAGGTACGAATATTTTTGTATAAATCGACGTAACTCGATAAAATAGGTCGGATTAATGGTTTTTTTTCCGTCTGAAAACATTTTTTACGATCGGACCTATGCGTCCGGTCGTTTCGAACTTGAAAAATTTTCGGGCCGAACGTGTTTTTTTCGAGTTATCTTCGTTAAAAAGTGTTACGAGTACGATTTTTTTTACAGACATCGTCGTAACTCGATAAACTACGTCGGGATTAGTGGTTTTATTCCGTCTGAAAAACATTTTTTACGATCGGACCTATGCGTGCGGTCGCTCGAACTTAGAAAATTTTCGGTCCGAACGTGTTTTTTCGAGTTATCTTCGTTAAAAGTGTTACGAGGTACGAATATTTTTGCATAAATCGACGTAACTCGATAAAATACGTCGGGGTTAATGGTTTTTTTTCCGTCTGAAAACATTTTTTACGATCGGACCTATGCGTGCGGTCGCTCGAACTTAGAAAATTTTCGGTCCGATCGTGTTTTTTCGAGTTATCTTCGTTAAAAGTGTTACGAGGTACGAATATTTTTGCATAAATCGACGTAACTCGATAAAATACGTCGGGATTAATGGTTTTTTTCCCGTCTGAAAACATTTTTTACGATCGGACCTATGCGTCCGGTCGCTCGAACTTAGAAAATTTTCGGTCCGAACGTGTTTTTTCGAGTTTA